>CM076583.1:160920464-161101931 GCA_034641835.2 Pinus albicaulis | reverse complement strand
GAGATTAAAAAAAAACAAAATAAACGCTCTGATACCAAATGTTAGCCTAAATAACGATTCTTAATGCCGAATAAATACTTTAAAAGAATCGAAAAATAAAAATTAATGCCCAATAAATCATACCTCCTGCCATTAATGTTGCTCACAATGTATTTTGTATGCAAATTTTTTTTTTTGAGCTGCTTTCTAAGAATCCGTACCAATTGAATATTCAACATTCTTCCCAGGGTTCAACTTTGCTTCAACATTTGGCGGCCAGTGTCATCTAAGAATCTGCATATAGTTTCCTTCCCTTCTGCCTTAGAAAGTATTACTCCACCATTGCCGAGGAGGTTATGATATTATGAACAGTACGTTGAGAGAGCCTAAGCCCGAAGGTTTTCTGTTTGATGGTTGTATGTATGTAATTTCGTATATAAAGAATTTCAGCGGATTTCATCACGTATATAATGAAGGAATTGAACAATAGAGAGATCAATCGGTATTTTCACCCTCTAAAATATTATTTTTACAACTAAGTTTCAACCTATAATTTAATGGTTGGTCATTATGGCTTCTTGCTCACTTAATACTATTGTTGATAGTATTACAATGACTTTAATATACAGATTATTTGTAATTATTCTTTTATGGAAAGGTTTAGATTCTTAACTTCGTGAAATTTCAAATGTATTACCACATAAGTCACCGTGGGAATCCGTTGTTGCCCCGATATATACATAATAAATAAAACATAGAGATTATTAGTCTATATATTGAAACATGTGCTAATAAGATTGACTCCAAAAGTTACAGCAGCTTTATCGATGAATACATTTGAATCAATGATTTTCTAAAGTTTAAATCACAAAGGAGATAATAATGATCTTTTGCAAAAAGAGATTATTTACATAATTTTCTTTTTAAATAATACTTAAATAATGTTTACAAATATTAATATTTCTTTTAGATAAAATATATTCACATTTATAATTATAAAAAAAAAAAAAAAAAATTTATCTTTTAAATTATATATTTAACTTAAATTAAAATTCAAATATATTACTCATCTCTTATAGATTTAAAATGTTGAAAAATTAGGCTTTTTTAAGGATTTTCCAACCAGAAGCTTAGATCCATTTTGTTTCCTGGAAAATACAAGTCATATATATATATTAAAAATTAGTCTTTTTATAAGGGATCTTCCAACCAAAAGCTTAAATCCATTTTGTTTTCATTCATAATTTTAATTTTGGATGAAAATACAAGTTTTATATATAGATTGAGTGGGTTTAATGGTTAAGAACATGTGTTTATTTTTTTAAATGAATGTTGTTAAATGTGTTGTAATCTTTTTATTTAAAATAGTAATTTATATTTGTATTTTTTAAAATAAATATTACTAAATGTGTAATTGAGAAAACAACTTCCCTAGCTGCCAATGTGTCCAAGTCTGAGCAATTGGATCAAATTTTAGACGATTGAAATGTTTTAGGCCATTAGATCCACAAGTAAATTGTTTTATATTTTTTCCTTATAATGTCACTATAATAGAAATGTTGTAATGCCATGTTTAACATTTTCACTATGTCAAATTACACAAAAATAAAAATAAAAGTAAATTAAATAAAAATATTGACCTAATGTAATGAACATTTTAACTAGGTCAAAATACAATTATATATATATATATATATATATATATATATATATATATATATATATATATATATATATTAAACTATAAAAATAGCCCATGGTATTGACCTTATTTGAAAACAACTTCCCTCGCTGCCAATGTGTCTATGTCTGAGCCATTGGATCAAATGTTAGAAGATTGAAATGTTTTAGGCCATTAGATCCACAAGAAAATAGTTTTATATTTTTTTTTATGATGTTAGTTTTATTTTTCTTTTTAATAAGTTAGATTGATTTTAGGTGTATAGTAGAAATGTTGTAATGTCATGTTTAACATTTTGACTATGTCAAATTACACAAAAATAAAAATAAAAGTAAATTAAATAAAAATATTGACATAATATAATGAACATTTTAACTAGGTCAAAATGCAATAAAAACGAAAAATAATAAAATAAAATAATAATAAACTATAACAACACTGCATGGCATTGACCCATGGTATTCATGTGGAATATAGTTTATTAAATTATTTCACATGAAATGATTTATCTTGAGAAATAATGATGAATGTTCATAATTCTCATTTCTTAAATAACACTAAATTTACCTTTAATTACTTGATTGTAATAGTTTGTAACTACATACAGACTCTGTCTGAGTTTTTTCTGTTAATGAATATCAAATTTCTTCTATTAAAAAAAACTATATACATATCTTTAATTACCTAATTGTAGCTAAAAAATATTACATGTTTTTTACTTTATAATCATAAAAAAACTTCATATTATATGAAGTCAAACTTACTCAACTTTTTATTCTGAAATTTTAAACAAAGTTTTTCACTACATAATTTTAGCTTTTATAATTTTTTTATTTTTCAATTCAAACAAAACTTACAAAAGAAAAAAACCCACTCAGTCCTTAATGTACATTATAGTTTTACAAAATTGGCACTATGTGATTAACAATAGAGTAAGTTGACATAACCCTAAGGGGTTATTTTACAAGTTTTATCATAACCTTTCCCTTCATCCAATATATTTTGTATAGTCTTCTGAAGAGAAAATGTATTCTAGTTTATAACCTAATCCACAATCAAATAAAATGGCTAGGGATTTCACAAAGTATCAGTTTGTAACCTGATCCACAATAAAAGAAAATGGCGAGGTATGTCACAAGTTATCATCAACACAGTGATCTATTGACGTTCTCAGTTGAAATCGATCCTATTATATGCATGGTGGCCAGAGGCACTAAAAATTCAAAATAGATATCTGTTACAACATCCATATTCTCTACAAACCATCCAAATTTCCCATCTTATACAACAATTTCATACAATAACCACTCAATTTACTCTCCAATTTGAAACCCCCACCCATGATGGAGAGATCGGAGTGTACAATCAAATGTTCCTGTGGCTTTTTAAAGGGTTCATAAACAAAACAGACAATGAGAAAGTCAATAGTGTAGTATAATAATTGATTTTTGAATCATTGTGACAAAAAAAACATCACATTAGCTCACAAAATATATCTAATGCTATAAGGAGCTGAGATGATAACAATGTTTTGAATCATGATAACTAGGTGACAACCAAAAATAAGTTTTAGACAGAAGAAGAAAAAATCACAACAACTCACAAAATATATCCAAGGTTGCAATGAACCCCATACATAGTGATGGACATCATGGGAATTTTAGTGAACATAGAACCCAACCCTAAAAATTATATACTCTTCGTCAATTTAGAATAACCTAATATGTATAGATTGGATGCAAAGGTGGGTGATACAATAACTGAGGATGCTTCTTAAAGGGTAAGGGAATTTAGATACTCTATCCTTCCACCAAAGCTATAAAAAGTGAGACTTAGATTATATTTTTGCAAAATTGACACTATGTGATTCAGAACAAGTTACAAACATTAGGTATTTTAAAAGGAATTTAAAAAGTAATAAGAGGAAGGTACACAAGGGCCATGGTAATTAGTGTGATTCTTTGTACTATTTTTATTTAAAACAATAATTTAAATTTGTATTTTTTTAAATGAATGTTGTTAAATGTGTTGTAATATTTTTATTTAAAATAGTAATTTATATTTGTATTTTTTAAAATGAATATTGCTAAATGTGTAATTGAATAAAATGTATTAAATTGATATTCAAATTTTTAAGATATTTATTTTAAAAATTAAAAGTATGGTGAGTTTTGTTTTATTATGCTTTGATTCTAGATGTGTAGAGAATGAATCTATCTCAAGTCCCAAACAATATTCTCATGTCCCAAACAATATTCTTCCTTCTCTTCGTATTCTAGCTTGCACCTTGACACTCCTCTCCTCCTCATTGGAAAAATTTAAAATATGAGGCACAAGGTAGTTGTTGCATATAGGAACATTTAGATATGATAAGAAAAATGTGATACTCTATTTTAATTTTCTCTACAAATGTGATGGCAAGTGTGTTCTAAATGTTGACAATTTCATGGTTAATGTACTATAAACTACATGTAAATTTACAGTCTTGTATACAAGATCAAGAAATTTATGTCGAATATCGAACACCATAGAGCAAGACATGTTCACCAATTCAACAGTTGCCTATGCCCAATATCCAACACCATAGAGCAAGACATGTTCACCAATTCAACACTTGCTTCAAAATCTCTCTCAGTGTTAGAGTTTTTTTCTCGTTACTTTTTCTCAGTAAACTTGTTTTTGCTGCTCTTCAACTGATGAAATCCATCATAGTTTCATATTGGAACATTTAGTTCTGATAAGAAAATTGTGATACTATCTATTATCCCTTTTTAGTTTTTTAATGATTCAATTAAGATTAATATTTGTATGTTTTCATGAGGAGATTTTTTATTTTTCATGTCAATTACCTTTTATAACTCTAGGAGGTTCTTAATATTGCCTTTGTTTTTAATAAATGGAACTCAATTATATATTTAAAAATATGATTAGGTAAGAGAATTTTAGGATTATAAATTTTTTTTTTCCAACATGACAATGTAAATGTTTATTTACCTAAAGTTGGCTCCCATGTTCAACGCCTCCCCATGGGGTTTGAAGATAATAGGTAATGGAAATTCAACTACATATAAAACAAATAATTTATACATCAAAAAATCAGTTCTATATATTATGGTAGTTCTCGCTTGAGAAATATTTCAATTTGACATTCAATTCTTTATTAATAAAGTTGTTTTAATTAGTAGGAAGTACAATAATTTTGTAATCAAATAATAGGAGAAAACATATTCACAATATAACTTATTTGAATAAACAGATGTGTGTAAAATAGTTTAATAATAAACTAGATTTGTAATTATAAAATATAAAACTATAACTTAAAATTGTGAAATTACTTTGTATTTTTTGTTTTGTTATGTATATAGAGAAATAATAAACCAAGTTCGGAGTTAAGAAAATAAACCATAATATAAAGAACAATATCTCCTTCCAAAAATGTCTCCATATTATTATGACATTCACTTTCTTGTATAGCAAGATTATTGTTATTCATATACAATATAAAATTTCTGACAAGCATGAAATTAGCGCTCAGATATGTAGATGAACTTGGAGTAAACTCTATTTCTGTTAATAAAAATTATCTTTATTTACATCTATGCTAGATAGATTGTACTTGAATGTATTTAAAATATCTTATTTGAGTTACATGCTCATTTCATGCTTGTTTTAGAGGATTATTAATCACCAAAGGATTTTCACCCCCAATTTCTTATTTCAATATCTATAACATAATTTTTATATATGTGAACATATTATGTTGGTTTATATATATGTTTTCAACCACAATTTCCTATTTCAATATCTATAAACAAATTTTATGGTTGATGACTCTTATCATCAATATCTTTGACACCTCCACGACCTTCTTCCATGGAAGCAAAATTGTCTTTCATCCCTTCACAATGGCTCCTTCTCTTCAACAACTTATTTCTTCTAGGCTACTCTTTCCTATGCTATTGCCTTACGACGTTTCTTTTGCAACATGTGGTGCAATTGCTAATTATACAACTTCACATTAAAAGATCCTAACTAAGCTCTCACATCTAAATCAAAGACATTTTACACATTCATAATATATCCATTAATATCCACTAATATGATGTTTCCTTTCTTGGATCTTTAGGAATATAATAATATCCATTAATATGATGTTTCCTTTTTTGGATTTTTAGGAATATATATATATATATATATATATATATATATATATATATATATATATATATATATATATATATATATATATATATATATATATATATTAATAATAAATTATTTGATTTATTTTTTTATATTTATACAACTTCACATTAAAAGATCCTAACTAAACTCTACATCTAAATCAAAGATATTTTACATAGTCATAATATATCCATTAATATGATGTTTTCTTTTTTGATTTTTAGGAATCTCCTTTAAGTTCTAAGACATAAGTTTCCTCTCTTTATATATTTTCCACATCCATACTCACTCTTGGGAGCGCCCAAATGAAATATGTATTCTCATTTGCATATTAATAATAGGCTTAGGTCTCATGTAGTTGTTTAAGGTATCGTTTTTATCTCTAGTATCTAGAATTGTTATTTAAAGATTAAGACTTATGTTTTTTTCATTATTTGAGAAGTATATTTAAAAATTAAGAAGTGTGATTTTTCCATTATTTAATGAATGAATGCAATATGTTACACAAAATACCTATGGTTAATGCAATTGAAAACTTACAAAGACATGTATAATTAGATTACAAATATCTAATTTTTAAAGAATTTTTTCCCTTTTAATATCCTTATTACATAATATATTAGTGTAAAAAAAGGGTTAATTTACACAGGGATAAAATTAAGAAGCCTCCTACATCAAAAGCTTCACCCATCTTGAGCTAGTCACTTTCATGGATGACCTTAAAATAACTAGAATGTTCTGGATGGAATATGATCAAGTTTTAGCTCTAATCAATAACTTTTTTGTGTCCACAATAACCCCCTTATGTTTTGAGAAAAGAATGGACTTGTTTCTTGATTTTTTATTAGTCTGGATATGTTTATTTTTTATATACATTGACTAATGATTCCTCATTACTAAATCCTTGAAAACAGCACATCACCATGGAGAACATTATTGTGGGTCGGGGAACGTCTAGCAGCAAGGGAGCACAAACCAGAAGCCAAGAGATGTCACCTATCATTTTCCAACAGTGCACAAACCACATGCTAGGCACCCTCTAATATAAATGCATCATCTTCTAGCTAGGCACCCTATGCTTGATGACGATGACTACTACAGACCAACACCAATGGAATGGGAAGGTCCTCCTAAGCTTAAGCATGGGAAGGAGAACCGAAAAAAGTAGATCTTCGCATTACTCAAGCTACCAATGCGACTTAGGGATTTTTTAGGCTTATGCCCTTCTGTTTTTTTCATGTTATTTTATGCTCTAAACTATCCAAGAGGTCATTTAGTTTCCTTCACAAGGGCAGATGGTCCTTCCTGTTACATTTTTGTCATGCCCAACCTCTTTTTCTTCTGACTCAATATTGTAACGAGTTGGCTAAATCCTTCCAAGCATGTAAACTCTATATATTTTTTGTGACACAAAGATTTCTAACTTACCAAAACAAAAGTTGTTTAAATTCGTTAAAAATTTGAATATGTTTTTTTTTTCATTTTTTTTAAAGAATAAATTAAAACATGATGTATATATATATATATATTAGAAATTTCATTTACTTGGAAAAAATTAAATTTCATATTGATGCGGTCACTTCTCATGTATTTATTATTCTCATTAATTGCTTGTTACCTATCATGCTTCATGTCTCTTATATATGTTTATGCCATTTTGAGGGGCTTATAAATCATGTGAGAACAGAGTGACGCAAAATAGGAGTCCTTGTATTGATTATATGATCTAGGAGGGATTGTTTTTCAAGAACAATTGACTATGCATATTGAATTGTTCCATGAGAGATAATTTAATCATGGAAAATCATAGTGGAGGGCTATCACGACATTTTGTGCCTAAAAATACCTTATCTCTATTAAATTATTTTTATTATTTGGATGGTATGCATGAATTCATGGAAAAGTGTAGGGTGTTGCTATACCCCAAATGAAGAAGGCAGAACAAAGGGTGGACCAACCATTGCCTATCCTAAGTTGGCCTTGGGATTCTATCAATATGTATTTTTTCCTCATATTACCTAGTACCCAAAATGTTAATCATTCTATATTTGTGGTTGTGGATAGATTCTAAAAAATGGCTTATTTCATAATGTGCACAAAAAAAACCGATGCAACGAGAGTTGCAAATCTATTTTTCAAAGAAGCTGTAAGATTACATGGGTCGTCGAGAACCATTATTTCAAACTGAGATATCAGATTCATACGTCATTTCTGGAGGACGTTATGGAATAAAATGAGAAGATTTCTAATTACAGTTCAACTTACCACCCACAAACATATGAGGAAACAAAGGTGGTGAATAGTAGTTTGGGAAACATCTTTAGATGCTTAAATTGTGAACACCGCAAGCAGTGGGAAGAAGTGCTTTCCCAAGCTAAATTTCCCTATAGTGACTCTCCTAATAGAAGCACTAGAATAAGCTCAATATAGATAGTATATGGGGTGCATCCAAGAGGATTTTACAAGTTTAGGAATATGGGAAAGAAAGAAATCATATTGAAGATATTGACTACTCTCCAACATAGTCAATTTCATTCCAATTTTCATATATTTATGCATATCCAACCATTTTGGACTTCGCTAAACAAAGCATGTAGTTTATATTTTATTGAGTTGTGTTGGGTGTGGATCTTGATTATCTTCTTTATTTAGATGTATCACAGCGTTGGACCCTTGTTCTTAACAGGGTGGCAACACCGCCCATCATTTGAACACTGCATGGGGGCTCCAGGGGGGGCGGCTGCCCCTGAAACTAAAAACGCATGTAAAATCTCCTTGTAAACGTATTTTAATTTCTAGTAAATCTAGGTCGTTCATTAGGTGGATGATCTGATGGTATAATTTATGTTTAATTTAGGGTTTTTTTCCCTAGAATGCAACCCCTCGTTTTGTATGAGGGCATTGTATTGCATCTGTGTGTTGTATGAGTATTATGAGCGAGAAATAGAAAGGGAGATTATGAGAGAGAAAAAATGATATTACAGTAGATCTATTGTAGGTTTTGTCTCTTCATTTTTCTAGAAAATAGAAAAGAAGGATTGGTTGTTCGGGGTGGACGTAACCCAAATTGGGTGAACCACGCATATATGTGTCTCTCTTGTTTTATAAGTTTTCTGTGTTTGTGTTTCTACATATTTTATGTGTTCCATTTCTCTGTAATTTATAATTTTCTAACAACTGGTATCAGAGTTGAAGGTCTGTTTGGCTGATAAACTCGTAGGAAAGAAAGGTTACTGGTTCGAGTGGGAGCAATGGCAGAAGATGGTAAGTTTAAGGTCGAGAAATTTAACGAACAAAACTACCCATTGTGGAAGATGCAGATGGAAGATTTTCTATATCAGAAATATCTCTACCTACCATTGAGCGAAAAAACAAAGAATCTAGCGAGTATGACAAACACAGAATGGGAGATTCTCAATATAAAGGCACTTGGAACAGTACGGTTTTGCCTTGCAACATCAGTATCCTTTAATATTTCGAAGGAAACAAAAACATAGGGTTTAATTAAGTCATTGGCGAAACTATATGAAAAACCCTAGGCCTCCAATAAGGTATTTCTTATGATACATTTATTTAATATGAATATGTCAGAAGGTGGAACTATAATTGACCATTTAAATGATTTTAATATGGTTACCAGTCAGTTAAGTTTTATAAGGGTAAAATTTGATGATGAAGTTAGGGCTCTGTTATTTCTATGCTCATTTCGAGAAACTTGGAATCGTTTAGTTATGGTCATTTACTAACTTTGTCTCTCGATCTAGTACTTTAAATTTTGATGATGCTGTCGGTGCTATCCTTAGCGAGGAAATGCGGTGGAAAAGCTCCGGTGAGACATCGGGTAATGCTTTGAGTGCAGAGACTAGGTGAAGAAAAATGGAAAGAGGAAAGAGCTTAGGATATCACAGTAAATCAAGGAAAGGCAGATCGAAATCCAGATCGGGGATAGTGTAATGGAAATGCAGAAAGAAAGGATACCTAAAGAAAAATTGTAGATCTCGGAAGAGAAAAGAAGGAGACGCATAACAAGAAAACAATCATGAAGCAAATGTGACAGGTGATGTGTTACAAGATGATTTGATTCTTTCTTTAGAAAATGTTATTGATTCCCGGGTGGTATATTTAGGGGCCTCATTCCATGCCACACCTAATAAGAAATATTTTCATGACTATGTTCAAGGAGATTTTGGGAAAGTTCATTTGGGTGATAATAAACCCTGTAAAATTATTGGAATGGGTAAAGTTCTTGTAAAACAATAGAATGGAAACTAATGGCTATTAAAAGAGGTAAGGCATGTTCCATATCTAAAGAAAATTTTGATTTTAACAAGGCAGTTAGGTGGTGAAGGTTGTGTGACAACTTTCACAGATAAAACTTGGAAGGTCACTAAAGGATCTCTGGTAATAGTAAAAGGCAAAAAGGTTGGTACATTTTATTTATGCAATTGTATTTCTAGCTCGGTTAATGCTTTAACTTCCAAAGGATCAGATGCAACATTTGGCATCATAGGCTCTGACACATGAGTGAGAATGGGATGAAAATTATTCACTCAAGAAATGTGTTGTTGGGTTTGAAGAGTATTGATTTGGATTTTTATGAGAATTTTATTTATGGAAAACATAAGAGAGTCAGTTTTCTTAGAGTTGGGAAAGAAAATAAGAGAGAAAAACTAGAGCTTGTGCATACAGATGTATGGGGACCTGTTCAAGTATCATCTCTCGGTGGCTCTCGTTATTATGTTACTTTTATTGATGATGCAACTAGAAAAAATTAAATTTATTGTATTCAGAATAAATCTAATATATTTTATGCTTTCAAGAAATGGAAATCTTTGGTTGAGATTGAGACATGAAATAAGTTGAAGTGTTTGAGATCAAACAATAGAGGTGAATATTGCAGAAAATATTTTGATAGGTACTATTTAGATCATGGAATTCAAAGAGAGAAGACAGTTCCAAGAACACCACAAGAAAATGGTGTGTCATAAAGGATGAATAGAACAATCATGGAGCATGCAAGGTGCATGATATTGCATGTAGGATTGCCTTTACAATTTTGGGCAAACGTTGTAGATACTATTGTTATCTAATAAACAGAGGGCCTTCAAGTTCTTTGGATGGTGGTATTCCAAAGGAGGCATGGATAGGTAGAAAGGTAAACTACTATTTTTTAAAGCCTAATGGTTGTGAGTCCTTTGTCGATATTAATAAAGAAAATAGAACAAATCTTGAGGCAAAGTCAAAGAAATATACCTTTATTAGATATGGTGTTAATTATTTTGGTTATCGCTTATATGATTATGAAAATCACAAAATAATTAGGAGCATAAATGTAATATTCAATGAAAAGGTCTTGTATAAGAATCAGTTACAAGAAAAAGAAAAACAAAGAATACACAGTTCTTGATGAGATCACAGAAAAAGTAAAGGTGCCTGAAAATAATAATAATCAACAACCACAACAACAGCAACCACCACAACAGCAACAGGCATCTCAAACACCTAAAAGTCATGTGAGAAGATCTATCAAGATAATTCGACCCCCTGAACAATACTCTCCTTCATTATATTATTTATTGTTGACTGATTCTAGTGAACCCGAATTTTATGAAGAAGAAATGCAGGTCGAAACCAGGAAGAAGTGGGAGCTAGCCATGAAAGAAGATATGGACTCCTTAATACATAACCAGACTTGGGACTTAGTCAAGTTGCGCGCAGGTAAAAAAAAATTGTAGAATAAATGGGTTTACAAGCTAAAGGAAGAACATGGAGGAAAATAGATGTACAAATCTAGAATTGTTGTGAAAGGGTTTGCATAGAAGAAAGGTATTGATTTTGATGAAATATTTTCTCCTGCTTTTAATATGACTTCAATCAGAACTATTTTAAGTCTTGTAGAAATGGAATATTTTCATCTTGAACAGTTAGATGTAAATACACCATTCCTCCATGGAGATTCGGAGGAAGAGGTCTATATGCAGCAACCACAAGGATATGAGGTCAAAGGGAAAGAAATATTAGTGTGTGAGTTAAAGAAGAGATTGTATGGCTTAAAACAAGCTCCAAGGCAGTGATATCTAAAATTTGACAGGTTTATTTCTAAACAAGGTTATACTAGATGTCACTTTTATCATTGTGTTTATCTGAAAAAAGAAAAATGATGGCAGCTATATTATATTGTTATTGTATGTAGATGAAATGCTTGTTGCAGGGTCTAACATGCAGGAAATAAATTTTCTTAAAATAAAATTGGCAAATTCATTTGCAATCAAGGATTTGGGAACTGCAAAACAAATATTTGGTATGATAATAACTAGAGACAGGAAAAAGTGCAAATTAACATTGTCTCAGAATGAGTACATACAAAAGGTGTTGAAATGATTTAATATGCAGAATGAAAAACTAGATAGTACACCTTTGGCTAACGATTTCAAACTTAGTAAGGAGATGTGCCCCAAGACCTAAGAAGATATATGTCTAAAGTTTCATATGCATTAGCAGTCGGAAGCTTAATGTACGCAATGGTCTTCACAAGTCCTGATATTACACATGCATTGGGAGTTGTAAGCAGGTACATGAACACTCCAGGAAAAGAAAATTGGATGGCAATGAAATGGATTCTCAGATATTTGAGAGGTACCAGAAATCAAGAATTATGCTTTAGTGGTTCAAACATTTCTCTATAGGGATATGTTGATGCAGATATGGCAGGTGATAGAGATAACAGGAGGAGCACTACAAGGTATGTATTTATTGTAGGTGGAACAACTTTTAGTTGGGTTTCAAAAATCCAAAGTGTTGTTGCACTTTCAACAACATAAGTAGAGTATGTTGTTGCTACAGAGGCTAGTAAAGAAATGATTTTGTTACAAATTTTTATGGATGAATTAGGTAAGAAGCATGAGATGGGCATGTTATACAGTGACATCCAAAGTTCCATTCATCTTGCAAAGAACTCAGCATTTCATTCCAGGACTAAACACATACATCTCAAGTACCATTTCATACGATTAGTGTTGGAAGATGGATAGTTGAAGCTGGAAAAGATACACACTAGAAAGAATCATGCAGATATGCTAACAAAAGTTGTAACCAGGAAGAAAATAACATTATGCTCAATTTCAATTGGTCTTCAATTATGATGATGAAGATGAAAAACAACCAAGTCCAAAGTAGAGTAATTTTCCAGCAAATGAATTAGCAGAGGAGTTACTACAATCAATCTCCAAGTGGGAGATTCTTGGGTGTGGAGCCTGATTATCTTCTTTATTTAGATGTATCATAGCATTGGACCCTTGTTCTTAACGGGGCGACAATGCCGCCTGTCGTTTGAACGCTGCCTGGGGGGTCCAAGGGAGGCAGCTGTGACTTTATATGGGTACCCCCCACCCCCTAGCGGGGGGTTTTGTGGGCTGCGCCCTCAAAGCTAAAAACAAATGTAAAATTTCCTTGTAAAAGTATTGTAATTTCTAGTCAATCAAGGTCGTTCATTAGGTGGATGATCTGATAGTAGAAGTTATATTTAATTTAGGTTTTTTTTTCCCTAGAATGCAATGCCTCATTTTGTATGAGGGAATTGTATTGTGGTTGTGTGTTGTATGGGTATTATGAGCGAGAAACAAAAAGCGGGAATGTGAGAGAGAACACGGGATATTACAACGGATCTGTTGTAGGTTGTGTCTCTTCATTTTGCTAGACAATAAAAAGGAAGGACTAGATGTTCGGGGTGGACGTAGCCCAAATTGGGTGAACCACGTATATCTGTATCTCTCTTGTTTTATATGTTTTATATGTTTTTGTTTCCGCATATTTTATGTCTTCCATTGCTTTGTAACATATAATTTTCTAACAAGTTGGTATCAAAGTCATCACTTACTAATCATGATACTAATGAAAATAATGAAAAAACGTAGAACATCACAAAAAAAATTTATTTTTAACAGTTATTGATATCTCTTATTGGATTTTCAACAACTTTGTTTGTAATGTTGCATGATGGTCATATAAATATGCCAAAGCTTTGGACCAAGAGAAAATGAATGAAGAGACTCGAATTTTTTCCCCATTAAAGGATATAACGTAGATTAGTTAGGATTGCATCGCATTTGAATGCTACACTTGAAATACTTGTATATGCACATATCTTTCGTATATGCACATACATGTGCACAAATTCAACCTCTGTATATACATTGCTTCTGTATATGTGTATATCTTACGTATTTGTGCATTTTTTATATACACTTATACACAAGTTGTGCACATACGAAATATATGTGCATATACGGAACTTGTGCATATACAGAAGATATGTGATATAGAATATGCACATATATATAAGTCATGTGACTTCCTTATATGCACATCTTTCGTATATGTGCATGTCTTCCATATATGCACATATCATATGTCTATCCACATCTTCCGTACATGAGCATATATGGAAGTTTTGCATATATGGTAGATGCGCATATACAAAAGATGTGCATATACGTAAAATATGCACATATATGGAAATTAAGCATATACGGAAGATATGCACATATACTAAAATTGTGCATATACAAAATATGTGTGCATATAGGAAGTTCTGCATATATGGAGGTTGTCGTATATGCATATTATAGAAGTTACACATTGTTTCTGTATATGCGCAACTTTTGTGTATGTGCATATAATGAAGTTGCACACATATGGAAGATATGCGCATATACATAAGTTTCACATATACAGAAGATATGCACATATACAAAATTTGCATATATATGAAATATATGCACATATGTGAAATTTATGCATATACAGTGGCTGAAATTTAACATAAATTATGTAGATGTGAATCTTTCATAAATGTGTAGCTTTTGTATATGTGCATCTACCGTATATGTGCATCTACCGTATATGTGCAACTTTCGTACATGTGCATATACGGAAGTTATGTATATACAAAAGTAGTCTAACACTTCAACCTACATATATATGTAGCCTCTAATATATATGCATAACTTCCATATATACACATATTTTTCGTATATGCACGACTTCCCTATATGCACATATACGAAAGTTGTGCATATATAAAAGATATGTGTATCTATGGAAGTTGTGTATATATGAAAGATATGTAATAGAGAATATGTTCATATATATATAAGTTGTGCAACTGTCATATATTAACATCTTTCATATATGCACATGTCTTTCGTATATGCACAAATTTTGTATATGTGCATATCTTTTGTATGTGCGCTTCTTCCATATATGTTCATATCTTCTATATATGCACATGTACAAAAATTTTGCATATACGGCAGATGCGCATATACGTAGGACGTGTGCATATACGGAAGATATGCTCATATACAAAAGATATGCACATATATAGAAGTTGTGTATATATGGATATTATCGTATATGCATATTACAGAATTTGCACAAAGCTTTTGTATATATGCATATATAGAAGTTTCACATATATTTTTTTGCGCATATACAAAATTTTCACATATATAAAATATATGCTCATATAAAAAAATTTCACATATATGGAATATATGCACATATACGAAAGTTGTGCATATATGGAAGATATGTGCAACTTATGTATATCCGTAGGTTTTGTATATGTGCATCTAGCGTATATGCACAACTTCCATATATGATCATATACAGAATTTGTGTACAAATTCAACCTTCATATATACACACCTTTGTATATGTACAACTTATATATATGTGCATATATTCCATATATGTGCATATCTTCCTTATATACACAACTTCTGTATATGCGCATATAAGGAAGATATTTGATACAAAATATGAAAAAAATATTGATTTCTAACATATTTAACTTGAAATATGGTATTGGAAAATAATTAATGAAAGATGGAAAAATTATTAGAGAACTGAACGATATCAATACCATATTGGTAGAATATGAACAAGTTAAAATAAATAACAAACAAACAAAAAAACCTGCTAGTGGTCTGGAAGAGGTAGGGGTAACGCTCTACCTAAGGCATAACTAGAACAACGTAGTTAGATTTATATCCCAATTTATTTTAAATTCTAAAAGATGAGAGTTATCATAGTTAATGAACTCAGAATGGCATAAAACCTTGAACATTTTACTTGAAACAAAAACCCCTCAATGCCATGCGAGTTAAAGGACCAACCTAAGAGGAACACAGAGAAAAATTACGGTAAACTCTAACCATAGATTTATTTGGATTACTAAAAAATATATATATATATATATATATATACATTATGAAACATTGATAGTCACATAAGGGATTCAAACTTACCTTCAAAAATATAAAACCCTCGCTTACACTTTAGTAAGTGCATAACTCACTCGAAACTCTCGCCCAAGGGTTAATATTTGCACTAGTTGATTGGCCTATACAAGGAACAGAGAATTGGTATTAGAGGAATGGGGTTATTGGGAAGCCTAACCACAAGATTTAAACCATAAAAGCAGAAAAGTGGGCATTCTGTTACCAGTGTAAGGGGTGAGATAGCCAATATCACCAAAGGGAAATTTGATCCAAAAGGACCAAAGGCCAAACTAGGAAGAGGCCTAGTAAAAAATTGAAGAAAATATGGATTTTCTTCAACTGAAAATTATCCTAGAGGTAATATATAATGATATGGATGTGGAGGAAGTATCTATCATTCATCAACTGGAGAACATAGAATCCAGGAATAAATTGTTTGGTTCCAAAAGTCCATAGTTAGATGACTCTAAAAGGGAAAGAAAAACACCAATTTCTTTCACAAGAATATGATTAACCATAAGAGAAAAGACTGAATTTCAGCCCTCAAAGGAATATATGGATAAAATATCTTAGAGCATCGGGATATAGAAAAGGAATTATGTAGGAATTAGTGATAGTGGGCTTACCAATAAACCATAGGAAAACCTGGAGAAAGCTATCAATTCTATAACTCAACACATTCCCTCGCTTGTAGGACCAAATGAAAATGAGGCCTTGATCATACCAATTTTTATGGAGGAAGTTGAAAAGGTGGTCCTTTCCATGCCAAAAAATAAGGCTCTAGTTCCTAAGGGGTTCACTTATTATTGCTTCCAATTACGTCGGTGATGGGGACAGGCTGAGTTACCCCAACTGTCCATAACCCTGGATACTCCAACACAAGCACTCAGAGCTCTGTATTTTAACACATTTTGGAATTTCAACAAATTAATTAAAATATTCATTCAAAATAATAATGGACAGTTTATGGATGCGTGAGCATTATTTCATTTTACGGATGCTTATTATTTTATTTTGTGGATTTTCATGTGTATAATGTAATTTTTATATATTTTCATATGGATAATCTATTATCATACATATCTAACAAGATAAAAAAATTGAATTCTCAAGAAATAAACTATGAAAATAACTACAATCTTAGACTATGATTTGCAAGTCATTTTGATACTTAAATTGAACTAAAATATATGTTCATGGTTCAATTAAAATACACAAATATGATGAAATACATTTTATAATCAATTTTAAAAAAATTCTTTAACTGGTAATGTTCAACTAATAACTTGTTTTATTAAATTTTATTTCTTTTGAGGTCATCTACAAAAACTTGGTCATAACACATGATATAAGTCATATGTAATGGAATTTAATATACCAAAAGAAAATTAATGATATTTTTTAGATAATTTTATATAATTTTATGAACATTCCTAAATTTAGTTGCCTATCAAATGTTTCAATCAATTCCTTAATTTAAGACATTCAAGAAGTAAAATTTTACAAAATAACAATTTTGAATTCTAGTTTCATAAACTAAGGAAATAAATACAATCTTACTATGATGCAAGTCACTTGAATACTTAAAATGAACTAAAATATATCATGTACATCACTTTAATATTGAATTTGTAGAAAGTGTCTTTTAGTGGAGCCAATGTTTGTTAATTTAAACAATTAATGATATGTTTCTATAATTTTATGCACTTTCCTAAATTTACTTGTCTGTCCAAGTATTTCAATCATTTTTTTATCTTAAGACCTTCAATTACATATTTTATCAAACTGACACATGACACATTTATTATTAATAACCTAATAATATTTTAATATTTTTATAACCTAGATTGTTGAATTTCTATTTTAAGTGATCAAGTCTACATCACGGGAGCTTCACTGCAGGAGCAATAATATAGCATGTGGGTTCATATTGGGGAATATATAATGAGGAAAAATTGACATAGTATATTAGGGGATATATAAGGGGTAAAGGGTTTTTATATGGGCAGGTATAAAAAATTGAGCTCAAAGTTAATGAAAAAATATAAAGGGGTATAAAAAATGTTAATGAAAAAATGGATACCTATAATATATAGTGAAAGAAGGGGATTTTTAAATTGGGAAGGTATATTAGGTTTATATTGGTAGGGGGCTAAATAATGTGATTTTTAGATGCATTTTCCAATATGTACTCAAATTAAGGGTATTTTTTAATATGCTATGATCGCACGTGATATGTTATAGATTAATTAGGTGAAGCCCCCGTGGTCTACATCCATTAACACCAATACAAAATTCCATCCACATCCATATCCAATGCAAGCTATCAAGTCTACATCTATACCCAGATATGCACATCTTCTGTATATGCGCATATATTTTGCATATGTGTAACTCTCGTATATGCGCATATGCAAATATATTCTGTGAATGCACAATTTCCAAATATGCGTATATACAGAAGATATGTGAATATATGGAAGACATGCACATATACAAAATATGTGCATATACGAAAGTCGTACAACTTATATATATACACATATTTTGTATCGCATATCTTTCGTATATGCACAACTTCCATAAATGTACATATTTTTTGTATATGCACAACTTTCGTATATTTGCATATACAGATGTTGTGCATATATGGAAGATATGCACATTTATGAAGGTTTTGTATATATTGAGGTTGTATTTGTGCACAAATTATGTATATAATTAACTTTCGTATATGCACATATATGGAAGTGGCACATATAGAGTAAATGCGCATATACAAAAGATTCACATATATGGAAGGTGCACATAAACATAATTTATGCACAATTTCATGCATTGTATATGTGTAATTTTTGTATATGTGCAACTTTAGTATATGCGCATATATGTTTGCGCATATACAAAAAATATGTGCATATATGGAAGTTGCACCTATACAGAGGTTGAAGATCTATACATCTGTATATGGGCGTATATTTTATATATGAACAACTTCCGTATGTGCACATATCTTCCGTATATTCACATATATTCCATATATACACAAAAATTTTATATGTGTAACATTTTTATATGCACATATCTTTCATATATGTACAATTTTCATACATGCACATATACGAAAGTTGTGCATATCTTCCATATATGCGCAGCTTCCACACAACTTCCATATATACACATATATGGAAGTTGTGCATGTGCAGAAGCATTGTGCAACTTTTGTAATATACATATACGACAACCTCCATATAAGTACATCTTTCATATATGTGCACACCTTTCGTATATGAATATCTTTCATATATGTGCATATTTCGTAAATCTTCGTATATGTACAAAACAAAGCAACTCAAATGGAGTTGAGAGATTTCCTAGAGCATGGAGAAAAAGGTCCCGCTGAGGACATGGAAATGTAGCTTCAACTCGCTAGGTGACGAGATAGGTTGGGAGTTATGGTGGATTAGTGGTGAACTTGGTGAACAACTATTTTTCCTACGGTAAGTTGTAAATCATGGACTTTCTATGACTTATCATGGATCGTTGGGACTACTCAAGGGATGTTTGGGCATGAATGAGTTAGCTCCATGTGAAGGATGAGATGACAGTAGGCTAGTATCTTCATTGAGTTGTGAAGTTACCCATCTAATATTGGAGTCATGTGCACGTGAGGTATTTGATCCAAGAGGATGAGATCACTTGTTGAGTTTAGATGCCATGTTCCAGATAAGGCCCAATGTTCAACTGTAGCTCAGACTTACTTTGGGAGGACATAAATTCAGTAGAAGTGTGAGCTAGTGGAGGTTGTGTAGACTTAGAGGGAATCTAGCTTCAGAGGGAGTGTGCCATATGGAAGTTTGAATTTTCATGTTTTGACAATATTGAGGTAGAGACACTACCGAGAAGAGTGTGGCTCATTATACATGGTATGTGACAGTGGTGAACGCTAGATATTGGGCTAGTGTCACCGAAAATGATGAGATACTTCTCAGTGGTGGAAGTACCTTCATCGCTAAGAGGGACTATTGATTTATGTAGCTTGGGAGGTACTCAAAAAACCCCTAGGGTACTGGGTTTTGGTGAAATATGACCCACATGGGATTTGTTCAAAGTACCCACACATTGGGTTTTGCACCATGTTAGATGTAATTTACGACTGTGAATAGAAGTATCTTCCCTAGACCTAGTGGCATGGTCTAGAACAACATAAGAAAAGAATATAAAGTTCCCTTTAGAGAAATTGGAGAATGGAAATATTCTTACTTATAATCTGCAAACCCTTCCCTCCTCTCGTCTTGTAAGCTCTAATTGTAGCTCTGATTGCTATAATTATAACCTACCAATACAATCAACACAAGCCAAATATCTAAGGCATCTATTCAATGGATTATCATAACATTGAAATATATGAATGTAAACATAACATAACACATATAGGAAAATTGTATACTCTTTGTATTAATATGAAAGGGAGAGAGTTTACAACCAAAAGTGGACATTGATCTTGCAGATGTCTCCCCAAGTTGACTTCTCATTCCTTATCACAAAGCACACCTCAATGTCACCTTAATGCATGGAAATGATAACTCTCTTAGGTTCAAAGAAGTAGCACAAGGGTATGATTAGTCTCAAAAAGTTAACCCTGATGTTGTAGATGGTTGTAGATTTATAGGAGAGTGTGGTAGTTTTAGAATTCTTATCGATTTACCAATATAGGCTTGAGATACACTTAGGAGGGGAGGATGCCATTTACAAATCTAGGCTTGAGATCCAGTTAGGAGGGGAGGATGAACTCAAGGGATAAGAGGTTAAATCCCAAAGGTAGGATCAGATATGATTTGAAGTTCTTATCCAAGGTAAATGGCTGCAACAACTCCTGGAATATTTTTTAATAGGAAGCTTCAAGATTCTTTTTATTTTTCCCGAATTTCTAGAATCAGCGCAACCCCAACAAGGGACAACATGATGTTGATCAGTGCTAGTGAAGAACTGGGAAACCTGCTACTGAATGCAAGTCTCTAATGGGGAAGGGTGAGTTGGGACTTAAAAGCCTTGAAATGAAGTAGTTAGACCCAAAAAACTCAAGGATTTGGAAAATTCATGCTTAGGTATTTGTGTAGGGATGATGACAAGGTGTTCATGGATTTTGATTGATCCAGTTTGTAGGCCTATTGACCAGATGCGACAAAATGGACTATAACATAATTCCCCCTAAAGCATAAAGTTGGAAAAGGAAACTGATGAATACAGTGTTTTACCTTGTGACAAGTTCAGATCAAGAATAATTGGTTGAGATCATCATCTGTTACAATACATTTTCATCATTAAATTTTCGCTACGGAAGGGTATACCCATGCTTAACACATAAGATAACACTATATGTATAATGATCAATAAGTCATGTCCACTGATGTCAGTGTGTGGCATGGAAAATTTTAGGGGCTAATATTCGTAGGTGGGCTAATTTTCCATGATTTTTCCAAAAAAAATATTCGCCAATCTCCATTTTTTATAAAAATGATTTGCCCAAATTTTACAATATAAAATTATTTTACCTTAAAAATCGTCAATATTATATAGAGAGTATATATAAAATCATTATATATTTGAATAATTTTGCAAATACATCAATAAACATATTATAGTTTCCATATTAGGGACTAGTGAGATTCGCCCTTGTTTTAAAGTTCAAGATAATTTTCCACCCTTAAAATTTTCCCTAGTGTGTGGATTCAAGATCAGATAATTGTTTATATGCTCATAGCCATCATGCTTTGTAATCTTGCATTAATCTTGAAAGCGTAGCCCGGATGGATGGAACTAGATCTGGGGTATTCTATCGTGTTCACTCGATCACCCAATGTACGAGTCTAACCATGTGAATAAAGGAGTTAGAGTCCAATATGGAAGACACCATCTGATTATTGGCCAATGATGTAAGTCATTAACATGTGTGAGAGAAACCACCGATGATGTTAATGGCTCTCAAGGTACACTAATACAATCGTATGGTGTGAATGAATGAGTTGAAGTCAAACACCACACAAAATATTTCGGTTCAAGGCCAATGATGAAAACCTATTGTCGAGATTAAGGAAAATTTTCATTAATGTATACAAGTTCCAAGGCACTGAAGGAAGAGTTTCTAATTCAACTTCCTGGATGATGAGTTAATGTCAACAAGAAGTAACCTGTCGCAAGAGGGCCTTGATGTATCCCCCATCAATGACACAAACTGGTTATTATGACATGAGATAGAATGATGTTTATGTGGAACTGGTTCAGGAATCACAGACATGGAATGAAGGATTAAGAGTATCATAGTAGATATAAACTGAATGAATTCTCTTGAACATACCGGCGACCCTGAATGGAGTTGGAAGCATTGACCGAAAACCGAAAGTGAAGGCTTTGATGTGGTGTTATGAACCAAAAAAAAAAAAAAACTCAACCGAACAGCCACCGAGATGAAGTGGAAGAGTGTCGTGTTCAAGAGCGGCTCGTTGCCATTAATAGGTGTAGGATCCCATTTTCCAAATTTCCCCAACCATTTCTAGTCATTACCTCTTTATTTTTTAACAACCTTGAGGAGGATAACATATGCTCGATTTATAAGTTCATACTTCGAGTGAATCCCTCTAAGTATTTTTAAAGAACACCAAGAACGAGTGGTTCGGTCCCGTCATGTTCGACAAGCACATAATTTTTTGATTTTTTTACAAGACCAGTGAAGGTATAACTTGACTCCTTTTTCATGTTTAGAGAGTTTGGAAAAAAAAAAAAACTCCAAAGGTTACTTTTCGTAAATAGTATTTGTAGTCAAAAAAGGTAGAAAACATTACTCAAGAGAACCTCTGAGCCATGTTCTCTTGAAATTAAACAATAAAATGCGCCACATACTAGTGTGGGATTCCAAGTCACACATGAGTGATGAATTGAGTGACACATTAATGCTAATGTGAACGTCCAATTTTTAAATAAATTAGAAAATAAATTGCAATATTATCTCATAACAACTTGTAATAGCCAACTAGGTGTCATAAACTTAGTTAGGTCAAGAATTTAGAGTTGAGGGTCAAAGAGTAGGCATGTGGAGTGATTCTATTATTACAGGGTCCAGTTGCAGTTGCAGCTCTAGTGTGGTGTGAGTGCAATCAGTTAACTCAAATTAATTGAGTTAAAATCAGTTTAACTAGTTCTAACTAATTGATGAGCTAGTGGAAGATCAAGTTAATTAAAATATATTTAATTCACAAGTAGTGATCTACCAAGTAATTGATGATTCACTATTAATATCTGCACGCATGTCAGTTATTATAACGACCCAGTTGAGAAAAAGGTTAAATGCAAGTAAACTATCAGTTGTATTATTAGTGAACTGCCCAGGTGCAGTTATAAATCCACAGGAAGCCCATTATGGATTGCGTAGTCAAGGAAGGTTTCAATTCCTATTTAATAGGAATTATTTTTCCTAGGGATTGTGTGAGCATGGCAGGTTGAAGGTGGGCAGGAAATTGGCTATGTATTGGTCCAATTTTTCCTAGATCAGTGTGAGTCAATTGGTAGAGTGTATGAGGTTGTGGTGAGTACACATGCATTGTAATGTTTCATGATTCCTTGCATTATGGGAATTTTGAGGTATAAAATGGGCATTTACGGAAATTGTAAAATAATAGTGGAAATAATAAAATAAGATTAGAATACATCATCAAATTTTAGAGGGAAAAAAAAAGACTATGTTTTCAACTCGTATTTTAAACTTATCTCCCTATGGGTTTACTCAAATTTTGAGTAGGAACACTCGTGGGATGCAGAATTTGATTCATCATCCAAGGAGTACCCATGTTGCATACTCTCTATGGACCCTCCTACATGAAAGATGAGAAATACATGAAAAACATTATTGCAATCGTATTTTTCATGTATTTCTCATCTTTCGTGTAACAGTGTCCATTGAAATTATGCAACATGGGTACTTGTTGGATGAAGAATTAATTTTTTCATCCAAAGATTACTCTCGCTCGAAATTTGAGTAAAACCTTAGGGAGATCAGTTGAAAATCCAAATTGAAAAAGTAGTTTTATTATTTTATTATTTTTACCTTTTTACCTCAAAAATGGTGAATCATCCCCCATGGTTGACATCATAATCTTCAATTCTATTGGTTCTTATAAATTTTATTTTGGCTGTACATTTTTCTTAGGAGACCCATTTTGGACCTCAAAAGTTCTCTAATGGTTTATTATACAATAAATATGGAGGGGTTTTGAACAGTTTCTTTCCGCAGGAAAATCTTGTGTTGTGTGATTGATTTACTTCTTTCTCTTACTTGCATGTGAATGAGCGATCATAATTTATATTCCGCAAATATTGTAGAATGATTCAATATCTTGTTTAGTAAATTGCATGATCAGATTGAATCCATTGGTGTAATTTGTATATGGTATCAGAGCACCAGGAATCACAACAGTGGAGAAGAAATTGAGTTTGTGTTGAACATTATTCAAATTTGTAGATGCTTTCTTTGGAGCTAGAAGCGGATCAAGATGTCTTTCAATGGCTTGAGACTTGAATATGCACTCGAGGGTAGTTCGAATTATATTTCATGGTAGGACAGGATGGAGGTAGTGTTGGAGGACAATGGGTTAAAGGAATTCATAAATAATGATATTCTTAAGCCTGCAGCAGCAAATGCCCAACTTCTTGATGCATGGCAGAAGAAGGTAGCAAAGGCGAGGAGGATCTTATTAGAGGGAGTTCGAGATCATATTTTCTCGAGTCTCCATGGCAAGGAAACTCCACATGCTATGTGGAAAGACTTTACAGATATGTTTCAAATCAGTAGTGACCATAGAAAATTGGCACTTAAGGACAAGCTCAGGAAAATAAAAATGGAGAAGGGCGACACAATCGAGAAATACATGACCAAGTTCACTCAATGTCGATATGAGCATGGAAGTGTTGGGATTACTATAGCTGATGACGACTTGGTGAGCCTAGCACTTCTAGGCCTTCCCAAGAGCTATAATAGTTACCAAGACTCTTTGAATGGGAGAGAGAAGTTACTAGATTAAGAGTGACTATGGTCAGATTTTGTACAAGAAGAGTTTCGGTGAAATACCAGGGATGGATCCTCATCCAAGACTGATGATGAGGAAAATTGTGCCTTGGCTGGTAAGGAAAATAAGGGGAAGGGGAAGAAGTCCCATTCCAAATTTGAGACTGGAAAAGAAGGCAAGAAGCATGACATGTCAAAGGTGAAATGTTTTCATTGTCAAGATCATGGACACTATGCCACAAATTTTCCACAAAAGAAGAAGAAAAAAAATAAGGCTCTGGGAGTTGCAAAGGGTGAAGCTTTGGCCTCACAGTTCAAGTTGGAATTCTCTCTCATCACATGCATGGTGTCAACTGTAATGGGATCTATGTGGTACTTGGATAGTGGAGCATTTTTCCACATGACAGGAAACAAAGAACTCTTTAGTATATTGGAGGAGAAGGATTTTTAGATGCACATCGAGATGGGTGATGATGAGAGGTATAGCGCTATCGTGATTGGTACAGTTAATTTCCAGAGATAGTCAGGTAAACCTTTCATATTAAAATATGTCATGCATGTACCAGGCTTCAAAACTAATTTAGTTTCAGTTGTTATGTTGGAGGATCTTGGATATGATGTGGTTTTCAATGAAGGAAAGGTGTTCCTTTATCACAAAGCCATGGGACAGGTAAAGAAGAATGGGGTTTATGTGAAGAACCTCTACAAAATTAATGTAGATGGATGCACAGCATTGAGCAGTAAAGCAGGGAAGGTGGTGAGCCGGGATACAGGGGAGTTATGGCACAAGAGATTGGGCCATATACACCATAGTTCTTTGAGGATCATGCAGCAGATTTCTACAGGTCTTCCAAAGGGTACTCTTGTGCAGATAGACACATGCAAGGGATGTACCATGGGGAGCTATACTAAAGCCACTTTTCATGAGAAGGAGAACCAAGAAGCAGAAATCCTTGAGAGAGTTCACTCATACATGTGTGGACCATTCTCAACAGCTTCCACAACAAAGCACAGGTATTTTGTTATTTTTGTTGATGATTTTTCTAGAAAGCGTTGGATCTTCTTTCTGCAGAAGAAAGATCAGACGTTATCCAAGTTTTCTGATTTCAAAGAACTAATAGAGAAATATACAAGGAATAAGGTGAAGGATCTAAGGAGCGAAAATGGCGATGATTATATCTCTAATAAATTCAATAAATTTTGTGCCAAAGAAGGAATTCAGAGAGAATTTATTGCGCCTCATAACCCAAAATAGAATGGGGTTGCAGACATAAAGAAAAAAACAATTTTTGGAGCAGCATGAGATATGTTACATGATTAAGGCCTCATTGCATCTGTGGGCATAGGCATGCAACACAACAGTATTTATGTAGAACCATAGTCATCATCGGATACCTGACATGAATACACCAGAGGGTGATCTTTTAGGTAAAAAACCGGATGTTTCATATTTAAAAAATTTTGGCTCATCTTTCTATCACCATGTGACCAAATATGCCAAGAAGAAGCTAGAACCAATGGCAGAGGTTGGGATATTTTTGGGGTACACTGATACTCACCACAACTATTGAGTGTATATGCTGGCTAACAAGATGAAATTTGTCAAGAGAGATGTTAAATTTGATGAGGAGAAATCCATGTGATTGTCGCTTGATAGGGAGATTGACTTGCATGTAGATGAGGAACTCTTAGTTCCAAAGGATGAACCTCAGGATATGGAGCAACCACAAGCAAAGGATCATGGAGTGGCAGAAACCACTCATGAAAAAACATCGACCAGAAATGGTAGGAAGTGCACCAGAGAGGCTGACAGATTGATGCTAGATGTGACAGAGCATGTAGGTGTACCTACATCATAGCACAAATATAGAAGGTCCCCAAATAGGTATACTCGATACATCGCTCTTATGAGCGAGTGTATTGTGATAGAACCATCCTCTTTTGAGGAATCAATGTATCATCCAACATGGGTTGATGTGATGGTTTAGGAGTATGACTCCATTATCAGAAAAAGTGCATGGGAATTGGTCCAAATACTAGTGGGGAAGTCGGTGGTTGGATATAATTTTATCTAAAAGGTGAAGCAAGCAGTCGATGGGAGTGTGGAGAAATACAAGGCTATATTTGTGGCCTGAGGATTCGTATAGGTAGAGGGGATTGACTATGAGGATAATTTTTCACCAGTTGCAAGGTGGTCATTGATTATATCTATCTTTGCACTCTCAACACAGATGGGGTGGTGTTACACAGCAATTTTTCATCGTCCCTGCAATTCCCCATCCCGCACATTGGAGGGCTTATTCTGTGACCTGTGAGAAGTGACATGATTTGAAAACACTTTCATGGCATTCCCCTGAACATGGACTTTCATTCCTCCGAAGACAACTCCTTGTGAAAAACCCTAAAAATAGCCTTTTTATCCTTGGCGCGACTGCTCAATGTCATACCCGCGCCAATGGGGGAAATCCTCCAAAGAGGGCGTGCAACCTGGCGCACTGTCTCAGTGTTGTACCCGCGCCAGGCTTAATAAGGAGTGTTTTTTAAAAATAAATGGTGGAATATTGACTCCAAAAAATTCCTGAACTGGAATCTAAATCGAGTTGGGACGTTTAGCTCCGGTTCTCCATGTAGAGGAAGTAGTTTTCCACCTCTCATGGAAGCTTCCTTGAAGATAGGGCCAATCCCATGATTGTAGGGATCCCAACTCCCCTTCCACCATCTATATAAGCTTGCCATTTCTCTTTGCAAGCTAGTCTCCAAGAGCCTTCATAGCCTAAAGAATGCTGCAATAGTCCTCATAGTGCCAAATCAGTAGCAAGGAGATTGACGATCGAAGAGAGAGGCTTGTCCCCATTCCCGACAAGCTTTATAGAGACGTATTCCGCTGACGACCCGCCGAAGGAAGATTCAGCGTCAGAGCCAAGTTGTATTTTTCTTTGTATGAATTAATGATAAGTGACTTTGGTTATGGTTCCACTCGTATTGTTCATTGTGATCTTGAGTTGTGTCTTCTCTGACTGATACATAATTGCATATATTGGGTTTTACGCTTGTGTTTTTCATGTTTCTTGTGTGTGCAGGTGTTCGATCGCCGCGAGCGAGAGGATTGTGATCTACTGGAGCAAGGAAACAGGAGAACCATATTCTCTACAAACAACAGCGTTGGACTTGAGGTAGGCCTTCTTCGCAGTTTGGTCTATTGCAATTAGGAACTTGCACCTTAGCGTGATACAATTGTCACTAGACCCGATCTGGGCTAGTAGGGATCGCCTCTGTCCACAGAGGGGATTTACCTCTACAACAAATTGGCAACTCCACTGGGGAGTTAGCTTGTTGTTTACTTTATAAACTATAGACGGAGCCTGAAGTTAGCCAGATAGCCTTTGAAACTCTCTTGCTCTGCATTAGTGAAAGTAGATGAATGTTGCTTCAGTCAATCTCCAGTCTAGTTTATGAACTGAACACTTGGAGTATTGTCTTGTCTTTCAGTCAATTCTTGACTTTGCTTGCTTGATCAGCTCTTTTGGCTGGCTCTTTTCGTGTCTTTGACTTTTGGTTTGAGCTTCAACATCACTGGTCTGCATCTTGGATTGCTCTTTTTTATTTTTTGCATAGAAAACTTGACTAGCGCACTTATTAGCCTGACAGTCGCGCCAATTGGTACTAGTTGTCAGTTTACTACCCGCGCCAATCCTGTTATGGCGCTAGTTTCAGCCTGACAGTCGCGCCAATGTTGTGAGGTGCTAGGGTTTGCTTTGTTCTGAGATTTCTGAGCTTGATCTGTGATTTTGGTTTCATTTCTTTGACTGCTTGAGTGTTCTGGAGCCTTGTTTGACTGACTGCAACCTTCATCCTTTGGTTGTTTGCCCTCTTCTGTCGATTTTACATTCTAGCCCTAGGGCATCTAGGTGTTATTGTGTGTCGAGCCTCCCTTGGGAGTTTGTGGTTTTTATCTGTTCAGTCAACTTTGTGATTGCTTCTCTGCATTCGTTTGGTGGTTGTCTATCATTTTATTACGTTATTTGAGTGCTTGGCTTCTTCTTCATTTAGATTTCGCCTTGTCTCGTTTTGGGCCTAGATTACATGGTTCATTTGAGTTTTTGGGTGTCTTTTGATTTGAGAGACTTTTTTTCAATTTGAGGTCTGATTGTATGCTTGCATTGAGTGAAATTTGATTGTTTTTTCTCTTTTCTATTGCTTCTAAAATTGCTTCTTATTAGTTTTCATTTTGTTTAGTGCATTTTGCTCTTAAACATTGGAAATACAAAAAAAATCTATTTTGCTTTGGATTAGTTAATGTGAATTAGATCTTTTCTGTGTTATTAGTTATTAATAACTTTGAAAGAAAAGCTTTTAGTTTCCATTAGTTGCATTAGAGACATCACTGGTTGTTGTCTGATCATTTTGTTATTGTGTGAAAAGCTCTTAACTCTCTCGTTAATTAGCTTTCATCGAATGAAATGATATACTGTGGCATGTAGTGTGCATTTAGGAGATTTTGAGACATAACACTCGCTAAGCCCTGAAAACTGAAACATAATTGAAGATAAACATTAAAATTTATTCAATTTACACTAAGGCAGCATTGAAACATTAACGAAATATTTAGAGGTCTAGGCTAGAGACGTGTTCCGACGTCTTTAAACCTAGCAGTTGTCATTCGCCTCTTGGCTTTAGACAGCACTAGTACAGACTTGTGCTCCCCGTACCATCGCGTATATAAAGGGAGACCCCACTAGGTTTCTATCCTTTATCCATAGGAAGTCGAGTCTGCCACCCTATACCCGTGATACACTGGACACATCATTCGGGGAGATTGCCTGCACGTACGTTAAGTCCTTGGTTGATTTCTCTTTCATTTTGAAACCAAGGTGTATATTGCAGTTCACGGTTATTTGGTACACCCTTTGCCTAGCATTCCCGAGCAGTCATTTTGATCTTATCTGACACCTTAAATTTGAAAAGATCACTAAGCGCTTTTCCTTTCACGCTTTCTTCAAAATTGAAAGAGATAGAGTCCTATTTCATCCGTTTCTCGACTCTTAAAACATGAAACAGTGAAGTTTCTAAGTTTCAATGTCATAAAATAAATCACCTGTGATCACACGCCCTGTTAGATTTTGCTTGTTGGTCATTTGATTGTGTGCCTTGAGTCTTTTTCAGCCCGTGTGTTTTGTTTGATCTTTTCCTTTCGTCATTACTGTCACAGTGGCGGAACCTTCAGTTTCGTCTACTGGTAGTCCATATACGTATGATTCATCAGAGGTCTCACAATCCTCTGCTGAACATCAGCAGCCCATTGTTTCCGAGTTTCCCGACGGGGGACCAATTCTGTCTGAGCTTTCCTTTGGAGGACCAGTTGAGTTCAATTGGCCCTTATCCGACCCTTGGTCTGGATTTGGAGTAGGGGAACATTTCCCTCCTCTTACATCGGGTTCACCTTTTATAGTTGATGTTATTCCTCCTAGTCCTCGCCGTCTATTACGAGATCTAGCGGCAGGTTCAGATATGGTTGCATCCAGCCATTCTCCTAGTGAGGAAATCCCCACGTCTGGTGAAGATTACCAGTTGTTCCCAGAAGACAACCCCGAATTATCTGTCATGTCTTCGCCCAGTCCTTCACTACCAGCAGGGTATAGATCTTTAGGTCAGATTATCAACGTCGTTGCCTCTATGGGGATATCTACTCCTTCTACGAGGCCCGTTATTCCTTCATCGGGGATGTCTCCTAGGACACCCATCACGTCATCCCCTCAGGTCACTTCTGTACCCGTCAGGCCCACTGTTTGTGTGGCTGCATCTACACCTGCTATTACCACTCAGTCCGTAAGGACCACATCACTTCCCGAAGACGTCTATATAGCATCTGTTATGCCGGAGAACATCTCTCCTGAGGAGTATCGATTTTCCTTACAACAATCGAACCCCGAGGTCGGACAATCCTCTCAAGATCCCAACCGCCCGTATTTTTCGCATTATGCACAGGATGGTACCCCTGTTTACGTTTCTCCATATCAGTATGATGAGTACGAGAATCCTTTACATTTACCTGCTCTAGAGGCTCACCTTCATGCTCAAGGTTTTCGGTCTAACCAGGCTGGGCAGTCTTATAACCTGCAAGGACAACCTTTTCAAGGCAAACCTTCGGGCCAACCTAGCTATCCTTATGACCCGCAAGGACAACCATTACAGGGCTACCCTTCAGGCCAGCAAGGGCCATTATACGGTCTGCAAGGACAGTACTACAACCCTTCAGGTCAACCTATGCAGCCTCTCCCTGGAGTCCCACCTGGGCAAACTCAAGGACTCACAAGACAACTGGGGTACCAACCAAGGCCGGTCTATGGTCCCGGGGGGCAAGTCCAACCTTCCCAACCCATGCAACCTCAGTATCATATTGGTTTGAATGTTGCACATCAGCCAGGATCATCTTATGGTCCTGCGGCAAGTCAAAATGGTTACCAGCCACCACCTGGCTCCATTCCACCACCAGGCCAACCGGCTCATCCAGTACAACCTGGTGCTCCACAACAGCCGAGTCAACCTGCGCAAATGGCACAACCTGTTCACCTAGGGCAACCTGTTCAACCAGGTTAGCCCATTCAGCCTGTCCAACCAGGCCAGCCTACACACCATATCAACCCTGCTCAACATCCGATTTACTCGATGCCGCAACCGAATCAACCGATGCAACCTAATTATCGCGCTCAGCAGGGTCCCACTTATCAGCAGCCCGCTCAACCTCAAGGCGGTTACTACCCTCACGGTCAATCACGGCTGACTTATAATCCGCCCCAAGGTTCCCATTATTACACTCAACAACCCGGCTACACCTATACTCAGCAGCCTAATCCACAGACTGCTCAAACGGGACCGACATATAATCAGGGTCCATATTCTGGTTATCAACTTCCGTACACTGGTTACCAGCAACCGAATCAGACTAGTTATACGCCCTATACCCCCTATGGTCAGAATCCTTCGGGACAGAACCCATGGGGGCAAGGATACACTCAACCAGCGTGGAGTACAGGTATAGGTCCTTATAGAGGGCTTGGCATGTCGTTCAATCCGCAATTGCCGTTCTTGGCTACCTTGGAGTTATTGGACGTTTCTAAATTAACCAATGATCTGATTCTTCATAATACTTATTGGCCTCTAGTTCCGACCAAGGGACCCGGCGACTGCCCTAAGTTTTAAGGTAAAGCTGGTGAAGACCCCCAAGCTCATGTAATGACCTACCATTTGTGGTGTTCGTCTAATTCTTGGGTCGATGATTCAATTCGTCTACGTCTCTTCCAGCGCACTCTTACCGATGCTGCCGCTAAGTGGTATATTGAACTACCCTGTGGCACCTTTCAGGATTTCAATACTTTAGCAATGGCTTTTCTGACCCACTTTCAGTTACCGGTTCGCTATGAAGTCGGGACGCATCTCCTGACTTCCTTAAAGAAGGATAAAGCCACCCACATATCCGATCATATTCATGAGTGGCGACGTCGTCATAGGCTGATCAAGTTTGATATACCTGATCAACTACTAACTCATTGGTTCACCACATTCTTCGTTAACAAAATCACGCAAGACATTGCTATGGGGGCATGTGTGACTAAAGAACAGGCCATCGCATGTGCCCAGTATCTTGATCTAGTATACTCTCAGTCTGGCACGCTGTATGATATTTTGACTAATGCTCCACGCCCAGAAACCTCTAAAGCTCCACCTACCCCGGCGGTGGATGGTGTTATTGGTTCTGTGTCTCAAAATTCTCGAAAATCTTCGAATGGGAAGCAGAAGTCTAATTCTTCCAATAATTCTGCTCTCCCCGCTCCTCCAGATTCTGGCAAGACTACGAAGGTCAACGCCGTTCAAGCTAATCCTATGGAAAAGGCCTCCAAAGGAAAGAAGAAGGGAAAAGGAAAATCCAAACCCGACGCCCCAAAACTAGAGTCTCCTAAACCACGTACTGATGACGGTTCCCAACGTAAACCGAAGTACCCCTGCCTTATCTGTGAAGGAGATCACTATACCAAAGATTGTCCCAGACGATCTGATATTACTCAACTCCTAAAAGGCTCCAAAGGGACTCCGGAAATTCTTAAAGAACCGTTCCTGTCTCAGTAGACCCAGATGGTTGAGCATCCCTCACCATCTGTACCATTTGGGTCCCAGGTCTTTATGATGAATGGTGCAGCACCTGTCTCAATTGCTACACATTCGAAGGATTATGCTGGATCGCGTCAGCCAGCTGGGAAGGAAGTTGTGGATGGCCCACCTCCTCCTCTTGTCTCCGTTCCTTTGGAAATTGAGAAGCCTAATGCTAAACCTGTTGTGAGGCCACCTTCTAAAGGTGTTCTGCGAAGGTCTTCCTACAATCCAAATGCTCGTGCCGCTCAGCACTACAGTATTGTTGAAGATTTGGCACAGGTGCCTTCTGCCATGTCTGCATTGGAAATTCTTCAAATTTTCCCATCACAACGAAAAGCTTTGTTGTCTAAAATCAGTGGAATCGATCTCGCCGATTTTAGTCTTCTCACCTTGGACTTAGAAAATTTTACCCCTCGAATTCCACATCAAATCCCTCTTGTTATTCAAGTTGGGATCAACGATCTTAACATCCATAGGGCCGTTGTCGACAAAGGTGCTTCCACCTGTGTCATGTCATTCGCCTGCTGGAAAGCCATCAGCTCTTCGGCTCTTTCATCATCTCCTAATGCCTTAGAAGCATTCGATGGTCGGGAATCCAAACCCCTGGGTTTTCTCGAGAGTTTGTCGATTACGTTACAAGGAAAGACAGTCAACGTAGAAGTAGAAGTGGTTGATGCCAAACTTAACTACAATCTGCTTCTCGGTCGCAATTGGACTCACGCCATGTTATGTGTGCCATCCACCCTCTTTCGACTTCTTAATTTTCCTCATGAGGGCAAAATCGTTACTGTGGATCAGTTGTCTTTCTTCACCTCCACCTCTGAGAACAACGTTCCTTACATGGATAAGATCCCCAATCCCCCTGACAGTGTAGGACCCAGTCTCTTCAAGGACCCCATCCTCATGGGTATTTTTCCCGCGCCACCACCACACACCGTTCAAGTTAATATGTTCTCTAGGTCTGACGACCCATGGATCATCCCTTCACCTGAACAGGTGACCGATTTTGGAGAATCGATGCCCTTAACTCCAGTAGAGATTAATTACTGTGAAATCGTCGCCGCATCCGATCCTCCTCCTCCTCAACATGCTCCTTCGAGCATTGATGTAGATATCTATTCTCAATCCCCCTGGCTTGGCGAGGCCGACTCGTCTAATCCTCTTAAAGAGATTTTCCCTTCTGACGAAGCCATTGTTGAAACAATGTCTCTTGAGGAGCTGCCTTGGAGCGATGGGAATCATCGTTCCTCCTTCATGCCCATCTTGGGGGCAATGTCTGATTATCTAGAGTGTGATGTATCTGATCATCTCTCTCCTGAGCCTCCTCCATTGAGCTCACCGGAGCATAGTTCCTCTTCTTGTGCCAAGCTCCTAAAACAATGAAACAAGTTGCTATGAGGATAGTTCTTTTAAGTGTGTCAACCTCATTAAAATAATGAAACACGAGCACGTTCAATTCGAGTTTTGCTAGATTTAATTCAAATCTCTTTCAACCTTCACTCCATTTTCTATGGACTGAAGCTTGGGGGGCATGTACCTCGAATTGAGGCACCATGCTAGGGGCATGCCCGTATTCCTCAAGCATAGTTTGTGTTTTAAGCTTGCATAAAAATAAAACTCATTTCCAAGCATAGTTTGCATGTGTGTTTTCATGTGTGCTTTTAAGCTTGTATAAAAATAAAATGTGTGATTAGATACATTTTTTGAACTTTTTCATTGGGTCGTTTGTTATGAAACTGATGCATTAAGATAACATTGTATTGGACATTTACATAGCATATAAAAACATCATCACATGTAAAAATATCCTTCCAGAAATAGATATATAGATATATGTGTCTGATAGTTTGCAGTACATCACATAAAGTCAAAAAATATACATGTTTGTCTGATAATAGCCGGAGACAACATGTATCTCAAACAATATGCATATGAAAGCCCTAAATAAGCTAATCAGCATGGTGCTCATGGTAGCACGCCACCGCGTGCACCAATCGCCTCAACAGTCTGTGAAGGTGACTAGGCACCCCCACAGTGTGTCGCTGGTAAGCTAATGGGACGTCTGCCAACCGTGCATAGTCCGGAATCCCCTGGGCAATGCCCTCTAGGTTCTGGATCAGCTCGCTCCCTTCACCACCCTCAGCTTGAGGGTCATGTACAAGATGGGTCCTCTGCGCAATGGGCGACATGCCCGCGGGCCTCTCTGGGCCAACGTCTGCATACACATAAAACTGTTGTTAGAACGGACATGTATTATCAAAAAATCATAAATACATAAAAATCAAAAAGAGAATCATACCCATCTCCTCATCCCAGTCCTCCTCCTCCAGGAGCAGGAGATCGGGATCTCCGGTGAAATCGGTCCCAGCATAAGGCCAATCTTCAACCACGATCAATTGACGTCGTAACCACCCAAAGAACTCGGGTCTCCAAGACATCTGTTGACCTCCTCCTGACCTGGGCATGAGTGCTGCCCAGCGAGCCATCCTTGGCTCCCTCGGTATCGGCTCGGCAACTATTGCCCCTTGGTCTTGGAAAATGGGTAGTCGTTCCAGGATGAACGACACCAAAATGGAACTATAGCCAAACTGCTTTAGTTTGGCTTGCTTGCATCTTGTTAGCTGCCTCTTGATATTTCTTGTCACTTTCGTAGCCCAATTGAACAGTGTAGGATTCATACACTCGGAGACTAGTATGAGTTGGGCCTTGGTTGCTTCATGTGGAGCTTGCGATCCTGCAGCTCGTGTAATGGTATGAAGCACTACCCTGAGTGTTAGGTCACGGACAGTGTGGATGTCCACCTTCCCGCTTCCCGATCCTATTCGTGCCCCTGGGCACACTCTTGCCATTACCATCTCCATTTTCTCTCCCGACGATCTGCTGCCGGTTATGATTGGCACTGGACCTCTGCGCGACAATCCGATTATAAAGTAAACATCAGAGACCTCAAGAGCTAATACTTGGTCCCGAAGTTTGAATACTTCCTCATTTTCGTCCCATATGCTGACCAAGTACTGCAGCAGCTCAGGTTGAGCTCTTAAGCATGGCGTAGGGAAGAATTTTTTGAGTTCACAATTCTTGAGTGCATTCATACAGGCTTCGTTTTCCATAGCCATTTCATCTTCCTCCCCATGTTCCCTCTCCTTCCATTCGATAACCATTGTGCCTGAATATCTGCATTAACATGAGTAAAAATGCATTGTTAGATCCTTGTTGCATTTGAAAATCCACATGGATGGCTCACAATTTCAAAACTTAAAGCAGAAAATTGTGTTGCGCCATTGGCGCGATTGTTTTCCTAACAGTCGCGCCAGTTGGTGCGACCCCTTTGTGAGCAAATGTCCATTGGCGTGGGTCCGTGCCCGATACCCGCGCCAATGGAGCGAGCCCTAAAATTTTAAAAAGTTCCCCCCAGAGGTCTAATGCATAATGGAAACTTATAAAAAATGGATTAAAATGGAGCTTAAGGGAACGCCTTTTACTTGGAACAGATGAGGATTTGAATGATGTCCCGGATCGGTCGCAATCACCGCCGCAAGTTTTCACACAAACAGACCACTGTTGCTCTCCAAGTGAGGTAAAAAGTAAAAGTAAATTTGTTTTACCATTTGGAGCCTATTTATAACTTTTAAAGTCAAAAATTAGGTTTAAATGTCATTTTTCTCAATATTTTAATATATTTTGTCGAAAAATGGATTTTACACTTGCCTGTATGTGCAGCGACAGGTTTTTACGCAACTTGAACGGTGATACGAGTTGTATTTTATACTTTTTCGGACTCGGTAAAAACACGAAAAAGTCATTTTGGAGCATCTTTCAGCTCTTTTCTGACTCTCTAAACATGAAAAGATTGCCGAGTCCCTTGTCGTTTCGATCTTGTTAAAGTGGACATGAAATGACATCTACCCAGTATACGTTTACCCCTTTTTCAGGCTGGGATGGATTACTTACGAAAAAGGAATACCCTAGCCTATCGCGACTAGGAGGTTTTCTCAGATATAGTTTTCTACCTTTTTGGGTCTGAGGAACTATTTACGAAAAGGGACCATTGGAGTTTACTTTTCTGCTGTCTTTTCAAACTCTCTAAACATGAAAAGATCACAAAGTTCTTCCTTTATCGGACTCGTTAAACCCTGATGACATGGGATTCGATCACATATTATTGATGTTGGAGGTTTCGTTTCCTAGGAGCTCGTTCAAATGTACTAGGATGGATTCATGCGAAGAAGAGACGAAGACTTATATGACAAGCATATGCTATCCCCTTCAAGCTTGTTTTCCAAAAATAAATTGGGGTACTCACCAAATGGCAGGAAAAGTGGAACCAGCATCATTGTCGTGTCGGCAGTATGTCGCTCTTGAACATGGCACTTGTCTGCATTCGTGTCGGGTTGGGGACATCTCATCTCGTTTTCCACTTGCCTCCGTGGGTTTGGGTGATCCTTTTTTACCTCTCATCTTCTCTTTGCCTCGTCATCATGACCTTTGATCTTTTGAAGTCAAATACTGCCAAATCCACTGTCGTGCCGCCGATATGTTCAAGAGAAGTTGACCTCTTCTGCTATTGCACCTGCAACTTCCTACGATTCTGCAAATGCGATCACAGTTCAAAAAAGACATTATGTTCCTCTGTCTCGCGTCGATGATGTGGGAAACACTGTGGCCCCACCTTCGATCCAAGGTCACTTCTTTGTTGACTTCAACTCATTATCGGAAGCCTCTACAGAGACTCCTCCAAAGCCTGTGGACTGTGCCTTAATGGCAGGTTCTTCGCGTTCGACGTGAGGTTTTCATCATTGGCCTCCGATCGAGTGATTCTACGAGTGTTCGACGCTAGCTCACTGATTCACATGTCGTATATTGTACCTATAGTACCTTGAGGGCCATTACCATTATTGGTGGTACCTCTCGCGTCTGTTAACAACTTTCATCATTGGCTGGTAATCAGGCGATGTTCTTGCATGTTAGACTTCAGCTCACTTATTCACATGCTTGAAATTGTACTTTTTTCGGGTTGAGATGGAGTGCAAGACCCTGGATTTTGTTTGTTAGAATCCAGGCTGCGATTTTGTGGATTATTATGATTGGTTGCATGACTCATTCATTAGATGGCTGCGACCATACCTGAGTCTATTTATCGATCCTCGCTGGATGGCTGCGTCCATACCTTGGATCTGGATTATGGTATACTCTGTTATGGATGGCTGCGCCCATACCACATATATCATGTATTTGAGATATCAGTTGTACTTCTCTACGCAGGTTTTCCGATGGCTGTGTTTTCAGTTGGACACATTCTCGTAAAGCATTTCACCTCTCTCTCTCCTTCGGGCCTCATGCTTTAGGGGGCATCTATTACACAGCAATTTTTCACCATCCCTGCAATTCCCCGTCCCGCACATTGGAGGGCTTATTCCGTGACCTGTGAGCAGTGACATGATCTGAAAACACTTTCATGGCATTCCCCTAGACATGGAATTTCATTCCTCTGAAGACAACTCCTTGTGAAAAACCCTAAAAATGGCAGCACCTCCTTGTGTGGCCTTTCAGTCCTAATACCGCATGATAGGTGAAAACGTTCAAGAGGCATACCCAGCAACTGTCTCGATCTAGCCCTGCGTCGGAGCTTAATAAGGAGTGTTTTTAAAAAACAAATGGTGGAATATTGACTCCAACAAACTCCTGAACTGGACTCTAAATCGAGTTGGGACGTTTGGCTCTGGTTCTCCATGTAGAGGAAGTAGTTTTCCACCTCTCATGGAATCTTCCTTGAGGATAGGGTCAATCCCATGATTGTAGGGATCCCAACTCCCCTTCCACCATCTATATAAGCTTGCCATTTCCCTTTGCAAGCTAGTCTCCAAGAGCCTTCATAGCCTAAATAATGCTGCAATAGTCCTCATAGTGCTAAATCAGTAGCAAGGACATTGACGATCGAAGAGAGAGGCTTGTCCCCATTCCCGACAAGCTTTACCGAGATGTATTCCGCTGACGACCCACCAAAGGAAGATTCAGCATCAGAGCCAGGTTTTATTTTCCTTTGTATTAATTAATCATAAGCGAATATTAGTTATGGTTCCACTCGTATTGTTCATTATGATCATGAGCTTGTGTCTTCTTTGACTAATACATAGTTGCATATATCAGGTTTTACGCTTGTGTTTGTTGTGTTTCTTGTGTGTGCAGGTGTTCGATCTCGATGAGCGAGAGGATTGTGATCTGCTGAGAAAGGAAATGGGAGCGCCATCTTCTCTACAAAAAACAACGTTGGACTTGAGGTAGGCCTTCCTGGCAAGTTGGTCTATTGAAATTAGGAACTTGCACCTTAGTGTGATACGATTATTGCTAGACCCAATCTGGGCTAGTAGGGATCACCTCTGTCCGTAGAGGGGATTTACCTCTACAAACGGTGCAATGAATACATCGGATGGATGTAAAGATAGGCTTTCTCAATGGAGTTATTGAGGAAGGAAGTGTACATTAATAAACTAGAAGTTTTTAAGACCTTTGACGGTCACATGTGTGCGGAACTCAAGAGAGCATTGTATGGGGTTGAAGAAGCAAGCACCTACGTTCTTAGAACACGGGGATTGACAATCCTTTCACGGAGTTGGGCTTCATAAAGAGTGAAGTGGATACGAACCTATATCATATTGTGGTTGATGGTAAGCTTTTGATTATTTTACTTTATGTTGATGATATTATACTGACAGGTGATGAGCAGCTCATAGCTTCTTGCAAAGAGGATATTGCAAGAGAGTTTGAGATGAAGTACATGGGGCTCTTGCATTATTTCCTTGGCTTGGAAATATTGCAAAGAGATGAGGATATATTTTTATCTCAGGGAAAGTATGCCAAGGATATTCCGAGGAAGTTCTACATGGAGGGAAGCAAACCCATGGAGACTCCTCTTACAAGAAACTAGAGGAAGGAGGATGCTACTTCAGGTGAGGTAGTGGATGTTACTGTTGACATGTAGCTTGTGGGTTCACTTATGTATTTGGTGAACACAAGGCCATACATATGCTACACAGTTAAGCAACTTAGTCAAGCTATGGTTAATCAGCATACCAATCTCTTATGGAAAGCGACACGAATGCAAATGAAATAGGTAACTTGACCTCAAAACGGAAACTCTAGCCCAAAAAGACTAAAAAAGCATGAAAAACACCCCCAAAACAAAAAAAGTGTATTCAAGAACGCACTTGGTTTTTTTTGAAGGTCAAATTTTAACATTTTATAAAATTATGCTAAAAACAAAATTGTTTCCTGAAAAAAGGATTGAAAAAACACCCTCAAAACAAAACCAGTTGACGCTGGAATAACAAAAAAAAAAATATTTGTCATATTTTTGACATTTTAAAAAATAGAAATAACATTTTTTAATTTTTAAAATTCAAACATTAAAAAAAACCTAAAATTTAAGAAAAAAAATAAATTAAAAAAATAAAAACATTTTAAAGCTGAAAATTTAAAAATATATAGGAATAAAAAAATAAAAATAAAAACAAAATAAAAATTTTAATTGAAACATTAAAAAAAACCTAAAATTAAAAAAATAAATAAATAAATAAAAATTTAAAGATTAAAATTTAAAAATATATAGAAATAAAAAAAATAAAAATAAAAACAAAATAAAAATATTAACTTAAAAAAAAAAAAAGTTAAAAAAAGAAATAAATTATAAAAAATAAAATATAGAAATTAAATTTAAAAAGAAAAAGAAAATGTTTATTAAATTTTTAAAAAATTAAATTAAATTTAAAGAAATATATTAAATTTTAATAAATTTAAAACTTTAAAAAAAAAAAGTATTGAAATTAAAAGTAAAAAATGAAAAATTAATTAAAAATAAAAAATAAAAAATAAAATACAATAAAAATATTAAATTTAAAAAAGTATATATTAAAAAAACAAATAGATTTTAAAAAATAAATTAAATTTAAATTATAAAAAATAAAATATATATATATATATATATATATATATATATATGAACTTTAAATTTAAAAAAAAAATGTTAATATTAAAATAACAAATTAAATTAAAAAATAAAAAAATTTTAAATTTTAATAAATAAATGAATAAACAAATAAATTTTGAAATAAAAAATAAATTTTAAATATAAAGAAAAGAAAAGAAAAACATCGTTAAAATAAAAAGTTAAAAAAACTTTGAAAATCAATTAAAATTGAAAAATTGAAAAAAATAAATTAAAAAAAATATATTAAATAAAAAACAAATTAATTTGAAAATATTAAGTTTAATATATATATATATATATATATATATATATATATTTATATATATATAATTTTAAATACACAATTTTAATTGAATATATATATATATATATATATATATATATATATATATATTTTATGTAATTAAAAAATAATAAAAAAATAAAAAATATTAAATTCAAATAAATTTAAAAAAAATACAAAATTTACTAAATCTTAAAAAATTAAATGAAAAAACTAAACATAAAATTTAATAATAAAAAAAATATGAAAAAATTTAAAAAAAAAATACAAAATTTAATAAAAATTATTAACAAAATTTAGAAAAAAAAATTAAAAACAAAAAAAATTAAAACAAATTAAATTTCAAATATAAAAATTAAATTTTTTGAATTAAAAAAAAAATTAAAAAAAAATCAAATTAAAAAAAGAAGAAGAAGAAGAAGAAGAAGATTTTTTTGATAGTGGTGGCACCGCCAATCGGCCTCCCACCCAAGTGGCAGTGGAGGCTGGCCGCTGGGCAGGAGGGCGATTCTCGGAATCGGCCTCCCGTCGCGAGAGCGCGATTCCCGGAATCGGCCTCCCGTCGCGAGAGCGCGATTCCCGGAATCAGCCTCCCGCAGCGGGAGGGCGATTCCCGGAATCAGCCTCCCGCAGCAGGAGGGCGATTCCTGGAATCGGCCTCAGGGCGATTCCCGTAATCAGCCTCCTGAGGCGAGAGGGCGATTCCCGGAATCAGCCTCAGGGCGATTCCCGGAATCGGCCTCCTACAGCGGGAGGGCGATACCCGAAATCGGCCTCTCACGGCGGAAGGGCGATTCTCGGAATCGGCTTCCCGTCGCGGGAGGGTGATTCCCAGAATCGGCCTCAAGACGATTCCTGGAATCGGACTCTCGCCGTGGGAGGGAAATTCCTGGAACCGACCTCCTGCAGCGAGAGGAAGATTCCCAGAATTGGCCTCTTGCCATGGGAGGGCGATTCTCGGAATCAGCCTCCTACCCAGGTAGCGGTGGAGGCCGGCCTCCGCCGCCACTTGGGCGGGAGGCCGATTGGCGGCGCCACCACGATCAAAAAATTCTTCTTCTTCTTTTTTTATTAATTTTTAATATTTTTTTAATTTGATTTTTTTTTTAATTTTTTTTTAAATTCAAAAAAATTAAATTTTTTTTGAATTCAAATTTTGTATTTTAAATTTAATTTTTTTTAATTTTTTTTGTTTTTTTTTTAAATTTTGTTTTTAAATTTAATATTTTAGATTAATTATTTTTTAAAATTTAAAATTTATTTATTAAATTCATTAAATTTTAATTTAATTTTTTTTTTTTTAATCTTTTAATTTATTTAGTTTTTCATTTTTAAAATTTATAAATTGTTTCATTTAAAAAAAAAACAGTGAATTTATGGATATTTGTTTTTTAATTATTTGCACGTGTTTTTTTTCATTTTTTTTTGTTTTTTAATGATAGTTTTTTTTTTTTTAATTCTTTTATTTTAATTTTCTCTCAATTTTGAATTTTTTTTTTATTTGTTTTTTTTGTTAATTTTAAAATTTGTATTTTTGTTTTCTTATTATTATTATTTTTTTAATTTAAATTTTTAAATTTAATTTTTTTTTTTTTGTATTTTATTTTTTTTTATCTAAATTTTAATTTTGTAATTTAAATTATTTTTAAATTTTCTATTTTAAATTTTTTTTTTTTTTTAATTATATGGTTTTTTTTAATAACTTAGAAAAAAATGTTTTTGATGTTTTTTTTTTAATTTTTTTGGTTAATTTTTGTTTTTTTTCTTTAAATTATTTTTTTTTTTTTCAAATTTTGTCATTTCTTTTTATATAATTTTCGAATATTTTTGTTTTTTTTTTGTTTTATTTATTTATTTTTGTTTAAATTTTTTATTTTTACGAGTTAATTTTGTTTTTTTTTACATTTTTATTGTTTTTTTTAATTGTTTTTATATATATATTTTTATCTATGTTTTGTGTTTTATTACCAACATGAAAATCACCACTCTAAAAAAAAAAGGTTGATGCTGCATCAATACGTTTCAAAATTAGCATGAAAATCACCGCTCTTAAAAAAAAAAAATTGATGTTGCATCAATACGTTTCAAAATTAGCATGAAAATCACTAACATTTTAAAACAAATATTCATACTTCATAAATAAAAATATTAGAGTGTCAAAAATGTGCTCAAAAAATAAAAAAGGTGATTATGCATCACCACTTTTCAAAATCGGGTGCTTTTTATGCTACCAAAAAAAAGTAGGTAACAATGCGGTTACCTATTTCATCGGTAACAGTGTTAGGCGGGGAAACAAATGTTGAGATATCTCAGGGGCACTATGTAGGAATTTCTGAATCTTTACACTTTAAGCAGAAATTATTACTGTTAATATGATTATTCTCATCCTACTGACACAAGTTATTAACTGAATAAAATTCAAGTTAAAATCAAAGAAAAACACATAGAAAATCTCCACCAATCTAGATCTAGAACAAGTTCATGCACACATATACAAAGTGACATAGTTATTTCTGGACAAATAGTCCCCAGAAAACCCAATGCGAGAAAATCAGTCTTCTCGCTGCTGGAGGGTTTTATTATCAATAATTTTCTGAATACAACAAGCCTGGGCTCTAGATCAAGAAAACCCAACAAAGAAATAATAGATCTACATCTAACTGACTGATCTAGGTCCAAAATAATGACTTATCCACACCCTCAAATGGGATTTTTACATAAATCAGCCAAAATTAGGGCCTAGAAACCCCAACACTGCCCCTGAAGCCTCTGTGTCAGCCTCTAAAGCCCCTCTAACCCTCAGCGCTGCTCCAGAAATGGATGCGTTACCCTAGACTGGGTGATGTAGTCCCTATGCTGCCCCTTAAGGTCTCTACGTAACCCCTGAGGGTTTCCTGCAGCAAATCACGTTGTCCTTGAGGGACTGTGCAACACCTGCGTAGCACAGTTGCTGCCCTTCTTGTTGCTACTCTCTTGCTTCTTTGAGCTGATCTCTGCCTCTTACGGATTCTATACCAAGTGGTATCAGATCATCCCCTTGGTCTAAATTCCCCTCTCTGGAGCTGAAACACTTCTGAGAATTATTAGCAAACCTGCACTAGAATCTCAGCTTAGCTTTAGTGCTCTACCTCTGTGTGTATTTACAAATGACTCCAAGCCTTTCCTTTATACTTTTCTCGTTGGAAAAACAATGGCCATGATCATATGAATCAATGGCTAAGATTAAAAGAAAACCTAATCCATGTGACTTAAGACAATTTCATCACATGTTTAATTAAATTCACTTTAATTATTTAAGTTCCCTAAGTTTTAACTTAGGAAATACATTAAAATAATTAATTAATTTAATATATCCTAAACCAGATGAAATTTCCCAAATCAATTCATGGGTCTTGTAGATCAAGTATACTCTAGTCCCTCCAAAAACTTTGGGAGCTAGAGCATAATTGATGCTACCCCAAATACACAAAATCTCAACACTCCCTCTCAGCATCAAGGGTGTGCTCTAGCAATACATCACACTATGCATTACATGATTTTGGGCACTGGTTCTATGTTGCTGATGCTTGGCCTGATGCCACTCAACTCGGCACTGCTATTGCCATTCTGTATTGTTGCCCATGACTCTGCCACTGCCACTACAACATCTTTACTGCGGCTCCCTCTTAATATGTTGCATCTGTGTTGCTCATAGCACTGCCACTACTGATCTGTTGCGCTGCAACTTCAGTTATTGAGAGAAACAACTGAATCTCCTGCCCAATATTTGACAGACAAGTCATATGGATTGCATCCTCATCACTGAAGCTTCATAGGCTACAGATCTGTGCTGGAATCTGAAGAATGATGCACAACTACAGCTCTGCATTGTGTAATCAGACTCCTCTGCACTACTGAAGTCACATCAACCTCTTGTGCTGAAATCTCTCACGCTGCTGATGCATTGCACTGTCACTCTGAATCCTTTTGTGATGTTGTAGTTTTGCACTACGTAAGAAACTCTGCTCTACACTGCTGAATTCACATCAGCCTCTATGTTGGTGTTGCTTCTACGTTGTTTTTTCTCTGCTCTTCACTGCTCCTCCCAGTCTTCAGATATGCCTCTGATTCATCTGTGATCTATGCACCCACTACTTCGCTTGTATGCTATTGTCTTAAGGTTGTCATAGCTCGCATGTGATCTAAGAGATGAGCTTCTCAAGGATCCCACCTTACTTCTATGTAGCTTCTCTACATATCCATGTCACCCCACCTCCATGGTTCATGAGCACTCATGGCTGCATCATCTTCTGACCCATTATCTACCACAACAGCCTTGGAAGAAGAAGTTTCCTTGTCCTTTTTCTTCTGAGGACAATTTTTGGGAAAATGACCCATTTCACCACACTAGAAGCACTTGATATTTGAGATATCCTTCTTCTTCTTTGGCTTCCTCTTTGATTCCAAGGCTGCATCTTCCTCATCTTCCTTATTCACTTTGCTGGATCCAGAGCTATATTGTTTCTTGGTGAATCTGTGGAGTTCTTATTGACGCAGAATTGACCACAAGTTGTCCTAATCTGGGAGGTATGCTCTACCCAAGATACTTTGGACAAAGGTTTCTCACTCATCTGTGACTGCATTGAGGGTTGTCCTAACCATCCATCGTCTTCCACCTTAGCACCAGTTGTAGTCAACTTATCTTTTATCGACTACAGTCTAAAGAGGAAATTCTTCATGTCTTCTCCCTCGGCCATCACAAATGACCTCATATGTGTCTCCAACAACAACTTTCTTTGGACACATTTTCCCTCATATAGGGAGATTAAGGCCTTCCACATCTCATTATTTGTCTTCTTCTAAGCTAAGTGTGGTACAATATGGTCCTTAATTCCATCTATGATCAGCTACTTGTCATGTCTAGCAGCTTCCTTATGCTTCCGAAGGAGATCTGGATCTATCGGTGTGGCCACAATTTGCTCTGCATGGTCTCTAAGATTGTATGCCTCAAGGACTATCAGGATCCTTTCCTTCCAAACTGAGAAGTTTGAGAGGTCATCCAACCTGTCCTGATCACGCAGTGCATGAGGAGCCATATGCTCAGAATATGTCGGAACTTCCTTTTCTCTTTTCTAGATAAATGGATCTAATGCCCTTGGTGAGACAAGCACCTTATGCTCCCTTTGACAATTGATTTCCCTCCATGGAAATCTACCAAATAAACTATGGTTCATCTCTCTTTTATCCTCTGATAAAACTGCAAGTTTCTTTGGCTAGAAACTCTCTGAGAAGCTGATCTCCTCTCACTCTTTGCCGCTTATGCTTAGGCTAAAAAATCTGAAAACTTCAGAAATTTAGCCCCACCAGCACCTTTTGAATTTATGCAGCTTTCCTTCAGTCTTTTCTGGATCTGACAGATTCAGATCTGCATCACACTAGTAGGCTTCAGGCTAATCCAACGTTGTTTCTGAGCTGCCTCTGCGCAATAATTGTGTTGCCTTTCTAGGAGGCAGTGTTAGACTGCGTCACCCTTCCCCCTGCATGAATCTGCCTCTGAAAACTGTGTTTTCCCTGTTGGGGTTCCCATGTTTTGGCCAGATTGGCAAGACCAAAAGATGAGACAACATCAAACCACTTTCAGACCTTAGGATCTAGCCCTCCTAGGTCTAGAGAGGGATCTCTCCATAATAGTCAAAGTATATATGTCTTTGAGGCTCAAATGTTAATATTTCAGGCTAGTTATAGGCACAAGGTTTGTTTGTTTGATTTGTTTTGATTTGGTTGTTGGTCATCAGAAAAGAAGGGTTCAATGTAAGACAAGGATGAGCAAAGAGGGATAATGCAGAGGTGAAGTATTCCAGGGAGCATTCAAACCATTGGGCAACGGAGTCAGGAAAGGATTTGCTTACTATCCAATGTGCAAGCTTTCAATTGGGCTAGTCATCTAAAACGTTGGATCTTAAATATGATAGTGTGATATGGAATGGTAGGAGAGGAGAGACAGTAAAGGTTTAGAACACATAGTTAAATACCAGCTGGTCGCACAAGGATCCTAGTGGACAGAGCTAACTCTAATCCCTAGTGTTCCCAAATCTTCCAACTAAATCCTTAACAAGAAACATCTAAGAACAGAATTCATTTAATTCATACATCAGAGAATAGGAAATAACATCCACTACACCAGTTAAATCAACTGAAATCATTTCTCAGATAACACATTCAGAAGAGAAACATCAAGGGCAAGGAGAGAAGAAACATAGGGTGCCTAACAAGGGTAAATCCTATGCCAATATTCTGATGCAAGCCAGTAGAAACGAAATGAAATGAATTAAAAATAGAGATAGGAAAACATCACCGCTGCTTTAGATCAGGATCCAAAGAAATGTGCTTGTCATATTGAATAGAAATACCGGTCAAGTACAACAATGCTAATAGCCGAATACTCAGTCTGAAATCATATTCCTCAGCCTATATTACAACTTTACACAGAGACTGTGTCTCAAAGAAACTACTTGCAATTCTCTGATAACTGATCAACAACCTTTACAATGTTTCTTCATGAAATTTTATAGCAGAAAGATGGGCTGAGGAGGTAGGTGAAAACTAAATGCAACATTAAAAATTCAATAAAGAAAGAGGGCCGAAGCCCATTATGTTTAAATTCTGAGCTTTCAATTCTGGCACTCTGTGGATGAAAGAGTGGTCCTCATCAGACTTCTATTTACTCCAGGTATGTCTCTGACGTACTTTGGCTGCAGGACTCTGTGGTACTATTGGTGAATAAACAAAAGATAAATGAATGATTAAGAAGTCTGCCATACTTATGAAACAAATTCTCTAGTAGCTTCGGACTGTTGTTAGGGTGGAAATTTCTCTAGGAACATGACGCATAATAAAAGCTGCATGGGTGCTCCATCCTTTTTTAGGAAAAAACATTTTGCTGATGTCGAAACCCTGACATACTGATTTTCGTGTTGTACCTTCTGCGTGATCCATGGGTCTTCAATCTGGTTCTTTACCTTTAAATCTCTGAACATAAGGCTTATATATCTTCATTTGCGTGCCTTAAGCTCTCTGCTGCTTAATTTAAATCTCTGACTATGAAATCTGTGTGTTAATGGCGTCGGGACATTTTCACAGAGTAATACCCTGGTCCTTTAATGCAAGTCCTGTCATAGGACCTCCTCGGGTTTTCTTCATGATTTCTTCCTCTGCACACGGTATTTTCCTGTGTTTTCTGTCACTGTGACAATGGGTGCAAATCATGGCGGCTTTCACCACCTCAAAACCCTGCAAAATAGAAAACTCGTTATGAAATCCATGAATGGGGGTAATGGATGCAGTGTGGATGATGAAAATGGTCGTGCGGCTGATGAAATGGCGGAACAATGCAGAGGAATGATGGAGGGAAGCCTTGGTGAAGGTTAGCGGAGGGCAGAGGAAATTTAAATGAAATCCTTAACAAACTTGACTTTTGAAAAAATATATGCAATGGGATGGGCGGATGTACGGTGGATACATGTGGGGGTGACGTGGCGGGACAGGGCGATGGCGGGGTGGTCAACGGCGGGGAAATTAAATCTGGACCATCCGATCTCGACGGAGATCGACGGTGGAAAGCACGTCGGAGAGCGATGGACTATGGGCCAGGGGTACGAGTGCCATGGGTTAACTCGTGCGTAGCTCTGTGGAACGACGACCGTTGGATCAACTGCCCCAGATCGGACGGTGCACGTGCATATCGCTATGCATCTGCGGATGAACGTTAATGCGCGATGGGGTAGTGGTTTTGAAATAGTGTCGGAGCCACGTGTCGAATTTTGAGTGGAATCGCTGGCCTATCGGAAAATACCGCCCTCCGCCCAAAGGCGGTGCGATAGAAATCGGATGGTTTTTGAATAGTACGTGGGGACCACCGGGGTGGGTAGACTCCGAACCGTCAGATCTGCGGGTAAATAGACGGCGATGGCGTGATTGGGGCGATAAATGGGGTGAACAATGGATGTTGTGGGAGCCGCGATCGCCGTCCGATCTATACAGATCGACGGTTGAAACTGCGTCCGATATCCATCTGCGATAAGCGCCTTTCGGGCCAGCGCTCGGTTTCAGCGCCCGAGTCTCGTGGTGAAAAGGCTGAGGGGCTAGCGGAAAGGGGCTAAGGCCTAATGTAAGTTGCAAAGTGGGTTTTTTGCCCATTTTTAATGCAATTTGAGGGCAATGAAGGGCAACGATAGGGGTAATGGGGGTTTAAACGGCCAACCAAGGAGTATGTGTAGGACTTAGGGGGAATTTTTGGAGAGGTTTAGAAGGATTAGGGGGGTGATTTTGGGGTAAAGAAAAGGGGTTTTGACAAATGAAGAAGAGGTGAAAGGGACATTCTGCAGGGATATAAGGGTTAATGTAGGCCTTTTGGATCATAATTTATGTAATCAATGAGACCTTATAAAGGGAGTCAGCAGAGGGAAATTTATCAAAGGCAAAGGCACAGGAGACTTCAAGGATGATGTGTCTTCAGGGGAGATGCATTCCTTGAAGGCTCAAAAATAATTTAGCCCCCTACTTTGCTTTGTCAAAAATTTATAGAGGGGCTAACAATGGCTCCACATGGGGATGGCTTCTTCTTGAAGGAGTCAAGAATTCAGAAAATGATCTTTGGTGTAGGCCAGATGCTTGTTGCTTAAGCCACCTTCTTCTTTGATTTTCAGCTGCCACAATTGTGAAGACATCAATTTAGCAGAAAAACTTTCCCAATCAATCTACCTACCCACACTACAGTCCTAGCATTTTTTCTTCTTCTAGGGTGCATTTGAGCTAGCAGACCCTTTACATCATTTTTATTTTTATTTTTTTAGACTGAAAACAAACCTATTCTAGATCTACCCTTATTACTCCATGAGACCAGATTAAACTGTTGGTCCCATATGTTTCTCTACCTAATCTACTATCTGCTGGGATTAAACTGTCCGGCAGATTTCTTCTCTACATTCTACAACAGAAATTTAAAAACAGCCAAACTAGGATTAGACAGTCTAGTTTGTTGTAGATCCAAGGCATAAAGACAGTTGCACATGGACAGAAAATTGCATAAAACTGAAAACAAAACTATGAAGGCTTGAAATCTGAAACTTGAAGTATCCTTCTTCTCTTTGTGACTCAAGTTTTGAGCATGTTAGAGCCACTTCTTTTCTTCATTTCATCTCTGGTTTTGGGCATGTTAGAGCTGATTCTTCTTTCTTCTTTGTTGGTCCAGATTTTGGGCATGTTAGGACCAGCTGTTTTACTTTCTTTGGCTCAGGTTTTGAGCTTATTAGAGCCAATCTTTGTACATCAGAGGTTCATGTTTTAAGCATGTCTGAACATCTCTTTTTCCTTTGTTTTTTGAAACATTTTCTCTTTTCTCTTGAAAATAAAAAACTGCAATGGTATGTACAATGGAAATGGAAACTGGAAATTGGAAATCAGCAGAAGTAGTGTTTGAGCATCCTGCCATTGACAGGACCCCCAAACAGCTCTGTACCATCTAATTCTAGTAGGAAGAAGGCATTTGGACCCACAGTGGCCTGGATGATGTATGGACCTTGCCACAAACTGTCAAACTTGCCGTGATTTCCTTTGTCCTCTCTCCTTGAGTCCCACTTCAGAACTTTATCTCCAATTTTGAAATCAACGGCTTTGGTTCTTTTGTCAAACCAATTCTTTATATTCTCCTGAACTTTCGCTGCTCTGTTGTAAACCTGTTCCCTTATTTTCTGGAGATGAATTGTCTGGTTCATCCTTCTCACCATACTGTCCTCTTCTGTCTGAATCTCCCGGACCAGCTTAATCACTGGTACCCCAAGGCTGGTAGGAAACACTGCTTCTGTCCCATAGACAAGCTGAAATGGTGACATGCCAATGGATTTCTTTGTTGTAAGCCTGTCAGCCCACAAGGCATGCACTAACTTGTTGTGCCATGACTTTTTGTTCTCTTCTAGCAGCTTTTTGATGATGATCACCAGGCTCTTGTTCGATGATTCAACTAAGCCATTACCTTGTTGGTAATAATCAGTTGAATGACCAAGCACCATTTGATACCTGTGACAAAAATCAACCATTTTCTTGGATCCAAAAGCAGCAGCGTTATCAGTGATTATTTTTCTTGGGCAGCCAAACCGAGAGAGGATATGACCTTCTAGGAACCTAATGATGACTGAATCTGTGGCATTCCTAGTAGGTATGGCCTCTATCCACTTAGTGAAGTAGTATGTGGCTGTTAAGATCCATTTGTGCTATGCAGAAGAATCAGGGTGGATTTCTCCAATAAAATCTAGGCCCCATTGCATAAAAGGACCTTCAACTGTGATGGGTTGTAAAGGGAGGGGAAGGAGTTTCCTCTTGCCTTCAAAAATCTGGCATTTGTGGCAGGCAATTACCATCTTATGGATGTCATTGAAGAGTGTGGGCCAATAATAACCAGCCCTGAGTATTTTGTTTGCAGTGACCTTCCAGTTCAGGTGGCCTCCACACTCTCTTGCATGGAATTCTTGCTTGATCCTCTCAGCTTCAGTTTCTGGCAAACATTTAAGCAATAGGCCATTTGGATTTTTCCAATATAAGTTTTCATTCAGAATGCAATAGCTTCTGGCCTTTAGTTTTAGGAATCTGGCCTTGGTCCTTGACAGTTCAGATGGAGCATTGAGGTTGGTAAGCACATAAAGCATGTCAGAGTACCAAGGAGAGTTCTGAAACTTCTCCCCAACAGTGGGATCAAGAAATTCCTGTTGCTCATCCAAGGTATTTACCATGTTAATGTCCAGGGCTTGTATATTTGATTCAGCCATTAATTGAGCTAGGCCCTGACCTTTGATCAGTTTGGTGGGGTTTATCTCGAGGTCGTACTATAAGATCACAGCAATCCATTTGCCCCTCTTCCCATTTGGGTCTTGGGACAATATGTCTTTAACCACTATATTTGGCACATAGGCTATGGTGTGGGAATGCAGTATGTACACCCTAAAATCTTTCAAGGCCTTAATCAGAGCATAGGCCTGTTTTTCCATTATGTTGTATTTCAGGGGTGCATCCCTTAGTGCTTTGCTGAAAAAGGAAATTGGCTATTCCATTCCCTATGGATTTTTCTGCAGTAAGACTGCAGCCACTGTATGCTCAGAGGCAAATGAAAAGATCAGGAAATCTTTAGAGAAATCAGGGCTAGTCAGAATAGGAGCTTGGGTGAGTGCAAGTTTTACTGATTCGAAAGATTGTTTAGCTCCAACAGTCCATTTAACTCCCACACCTTTCTTCAGCATGTTAGTCATATTCCTAAAGTGTTCAGCTAGGTTGGGAATAAACCTTCTAAGGAAGTTAATTTTCCCAATGAAGGACTGTAATTCTTTGATGTTTCTCGAGTGTGTGATTTGTAGTATTCCCTCAACTCTTTGTGGGTCTATCCTAATTCCCTTTTCAAATATGATGTGGCCAAGAATCTTTCCTTCTTGCAGCCCAAATACAGTCTTTTTAGGATTTAATGACAGACCAAACCTTCCACATTTTTCAAACACTTTCCTCAGATGTTTTAGATGTTCTTCTTTAGTCTTGGAAAAGACTATTATGTCATCCAAGTAAATAACAATGAAATGCCCTATCTCATCTGAAAAAGCTATGTCCATTGCTCTTTGGAAGGTTGCACCAGCGTTCATCAACCCAAAAGGCATTTTTACATACATAATGGTGCCCCATGGAGTGGTAAAGGTTGTTTTGAGTTGATCTTATGGGAGGACTAGGACTTGGTTGCAGCCTGAGAAACCATCTAGCAGGGAGATTCTCTTGGAACCTACTACCCTCTGGAGAATACGTTCCATTTTTGGCAAAGGGTAATTGTCTTTGAGAGAGGCTCTATTAAGATTTATGAAGTCTATACATAATCTGATCTCACCCGTTTTCTTTCTCATAGCCACTAAATTCGAAACCCAATCAGATAACCTTACGGGAACTATTATGCCTACCTCATACATCTTTTTAATCTCTTTTTCAACTACAGGAAATTGTTTTGGGTTTATCCTACGAAGTTTCTGCCTGAAGGGTTTCTGATTATCTTTTAAAGGTATTTTGTGTTGTATAATGTTCGTGTCATAAGCCTTTAAGTCTTCATAAATCCACGCAAACACATCCATGAATTCCTTGAATAATTCGGTGTATTTCTTTTTCATTTCTATGGGTAAGGATTTCGCCAATTTAATCATTTTGGGCTTATCTGCTATGCCTATATTACATTCTTCAACGTCAGATTCTGCGTTCTCTATGGTAGGATTTTTTGCCACATCATCGAAGTCAAAAAGGTCTTCTAATGGCACCATACCTCGAGGTATGTTCTTATCTTTGGCCTGCAACACCTCTACTTCTTCACTGTCTGTGTTTTCGCACTCTTTGGTTGAATTTCCAGTTTCTTCATTTAAAGCGTTTATTTCTACATTGTGGGGTGTAGTTTCTTCCTCGTCTGAGGGTTCCTCACTTAGGCAGTTATCACTAGACGTAGATTCTGAATCAGAAAACTCAAACTCGTTCCTTCCTATCAAAAAATCTTCAATTTGTTTATCTCCCTCAAAAACCTGCCAGTATTTTTCGTTATCCGGCACTGCAGGCCTGAATTTGGTTTGAATGATGATCTGTTGGTCGCTTGGAGTCTTAGGGTATGAACTGGCTAGGCAAGCTAATCCATTTACAATGGTGTTCTGATTTCTAGGAACAAACGCTAATTTGTATTCAACAAATGTTTTCAATATGTCCACAGCATCGTTCCTATATGCTCTCAACCTAGGGTGTTTGGCTGTGTATTCACCATTCACCTGTTTTATAACCAATTCAGAATCTCCCTGCACGGCTATTCTATGGGCTCCTATTTTCTTCAACAGATTTAAACCCAGGATAAGAGCCTCGTACTCTGCAATATTATTTGTACATTTGAAATGCAGATTGTAGGCATGGCTCTCCGCGTAGTCGCTCTCTGTGTTATGTAGCCATACCCCAGCTCTGACAGTTCTTCTTGTGCAGGACCCATCGAAACTCATTTCCCACAGGGGTTCACTCTCGTTTTTGTTATCATTTCTTTCCCTACAGCTGGGTTCACCATTATGCTACATTATAGGGTCTGCACTAGGCTGTGGGCTGTTTATTTTTTTGTTATGGGTGTGGAAGTCAGAGAGGTGACTAGTTGGCTGATTGCATTCTGTTTCTGGTCCATTTTGCATTGTTGTTTCAGTGCACTGCTCAAAGTTTTCTACGTCTTCCTCCTCTGAGTCTAGGGTAGCCATTATGTTAAAGTCCATGGCTTCAACTCCCCTATTTGTATCTATGCTTTCTGGAGTTGTTTCTCCCAAGGATTCATCATTGCAGAAGATGAAAGAGTCCAGATCTGTGTGCACAAAGTATAAAGGATAATTCTCAGGTTTTTCGGGGCTACTAACCAGAAATTTCATTTGTGCTTCCCTGTATAGTCTTCTAAGTTGGCCAAAGATCGGGATTGTGGCATAAGCCCCATCCATCTGCATCGTTCCTTGCAGCTTGGCCCCCCATGATCTTGATAATAACATGCCATACTTGGGTGGTACATATGCCATAACAACATCCATGACCATACACTTGGCAGGAATCTGAGTAAGGCTCACACATAAATCTTTGATCAGGCCAAGACACTTTACTCTACTAGATTCAAATGAATATAGGTCTTTATAGGGACGGGTTATCTCTAGGCCTAATCTTTCCATCACTACTTTAGGCATCAGGTTGTGTGATGCCCCAGAATCATGCATTTCATTATGGAGAATCTTATCATGGACATTAAGACTGATATAAAATGGGGGCACTACCCCTTCCTGAAACTTTCCTTCTATCTTTGGACCAAACAGAAGGGCAAGTTGATCATCACTCAGATTTACAGTGTCACTATTCTCACCTAAACTTAATGCTTTCAAAATTTGGCCTTTATATACATCCTGAGTGGCCAGCTCAGAGAGTGGGACAGAGATTTTAATTTTTGCAATCTCACTCTCCAAATTGAAAGTGGACTGACTCTTTGGAATGTTCAACTCTGTTTTGTTAGCCACTGCCTTAGTGGCTGAATCAGTGTGTTGATTCTTGTTATGTACAGTGTTTTTGACAGTTTTATCAGGAGCACTAACTGTAGTGCTAGTGCAGCTAGCTGGTTTACCTTGTGTATCAGTGTTTTGGTTGTCTTTTTCTTTGTTCTTTCCAAGACTCTCAGCGGCTGATTTGTTACTTTTAGCAGTCCCTTTAGAATTTTTCTCAGGTCTTTTCTTGATGGTGACCTCAGAAGCTTTTGGTTTGGGAGTTTCTTGGCTCTTTTTAATTCTAAGTTCATATTGTTCTCTGACCTACATCATGGTGTTTGGTCAATTTAGTGTGTCCTAAATTGCTACATTTAATTTGTCAATCCGGGATTCGTAAGCTGACGAAGTGTGGCGCACTATATGTGCAAGATAACCTATCTCTTACTTTTTTGTCGTTTTTGGATTTTTATGAAATTCTAAAAGACAAGTATGGAGACAAATATTCAAGACAACAATGTCTTTCTAATGATTTTCCAAACTTCAAAAGAATTTTAAAAACACACAATGACAAAATTAATTCTTCAAAGAAAATGAAATTAAAGAAAATGAAATTTCATCACTACTCTAGTCAAACAAACAATGAACTACTGATCATGAAACTCATTATTCTTGCTGCTGTTCAAACATAAAAGAAACTATGCTGAAAGAAATCCAAAAGTTGCAACAAATTAAATCTAAATCAAATTACATCAACTTATCTTCTGATCCCTCATCATTAGTCCAGCTATGATTTTCGGAGGTAACCATAAACAACTTGAGTAACTGATATCTAACTTGCAGAAAGTAAACTAATATCAAACTACACATTCATAATTCAATCCCTCACCATCAGTCCAGCTGTGGCTTTCGGAGGTAACTGAAGATGTCATGAGCAATTTAATATTTCTAATTTGCAGAAAGTAAACTAATATCAAACTACACATTCATAATTCAATCCCTCACCATCAGTCCAGCTGTGGCTTTCGGAGGTAACTGAAGATGTCATGAGCAATTTAATATATCTAACTTGCAGAAAGTAAACTAATATCAAACTATACATTCATAATTCAATCCCTCACCATCAGTCCAGCTGTGGCTTTCGGAGAGAACTGAAAATGACATGAACAAATTGATATATCTAAATTTAACTACTGAAACAAATGTGAAAGACTGAAATAAACAAAGCAGTACTGAAATTAAACATAAACTAAGAAAAGTAAATTAGCAGCAGAACAATATTAATTCCATGTCATTAGTCAAAAAGTTATGCAAATGCCTGGGCTGCCTATTTATAACCTGAAACAAGAACACTGATCAGTTAACAATAACATAAAACATGAAAGATTATGGACAGAAGCAAGATGTAAAACATGAAGGATTATAAACAGAAATGAAGCATATATACCATGAAAGATGCAATGTATAAACATGTGAATGAATTATGACACAATGAGCTTAAAGAAATAAAACAAGAACTATACAATAATGCACAAAACCTCAGCGTGTGTAGGGGCCCTCTACACCAGCCTTGGCAACAGACTTCAAGTACAAATTACGCTTGGAAACAGAGTCTTCTTATATATTAAAATACAGTCATAACAGAAAGGTGATATTACGGCACAGTGGCAACGTAATTACATTACAGAACTATCTGGAGGCTAATGGAGACTAATATAATATGCGTATGCAAACGCATTATTTATAACAAAGGAAATATAACTAATTCCCTAAAGTTTGTGCTGATGGAGAACACGTAAACCATTACGTCCAGAGATCTAGGATCATGGCCGCGTTGAGGAGTAAATCTATGCAGAGTGGATGTTGGATTTAGCTATGGAGCCATGTACAGGTGTTGATGTGTCTCCCGCAACTCAGAAACGGCCATATGAATCTTCACGTGACGAGAAACAGAGTCCTGTCACCGTGGGACTCTACGGTTGACTTCCACTTGGCCACCTTTGACCGCAGCTTCCTTAAGTGAATTTGCTCGAGCCAATAGGACATGATCCATGTCCACATCATTTCTGACTTGCCCATGTGGCTTGTTTTTCCTGAGGACACCTGTAACATATACTTTCACAAAATGGCTGCGGAAAGTTGCAGCAACTGCGGAAAGTGGCAAGATTCCGCAGCTAAATGAGCAAAAATATAAATCAAACAGCAGACACAAAATATAGTTAAAAACCATTTTAGATGCTCTTTTGCAATTAATATAAAATGATATTGACAACTGGGAAGGTTCAGGTGAATGAAACACTTGTCGAGGATGTATAAGATCAATGTGTATTTGAGACTCAACATACCCCCACTGTGAAGGTGTTGCATGTCCTCATGCAACCAAAATTTTGATAATCTCTCTTTAATTCATGTTCCTTGACACTTCAGCGAGCACATCCAATCCTCTCCTTCTCTTCCTTGCGTCGCCAACATCCTAGCTTCTTCATTAAGCATCCGAATTTGATACTAACCAAAGGTCGCTAACTTCTGGCATTTCCTTTTCAATTTCTTGTTCTTCTTCTGCCATATTCCCAGATGTAGCATGGTATTATCATGAATGATTTTGTCCAATTTACTTTGTTCCTTCAATGTCTCATTTTCATTTTTGATGTTTCTATTTAAAAGCTCTAGCTCAAAGAATTCTTGTTTTAGTGATTGGACTAAATCATCTTATACTGTGTGAGGTTGAATGGACGAAGTACTGGGACCTGTAGCTGCTTTTTCTAAATATTATATATAATCATATACTTCCTGCTGCTTGGGGTCTATATCAGGTGTCATTTTTATTGGGTTGTCCCCAAAATGCCGTGAAGGAGAGTTATCTTCAAAATCTGGATGAGAAGGGCTCACATCAACATCTTGCTGAGAATGGGATGGACTATGTTCAATGTCTGACTGAGAATGAAATGAACCAGGTTCACTAACTGACTGAGAGTGAGATGGACTATGGTCAGCTGGGGATTGTTCAGATGTTTCTTCTCCCAAATCAATGAAATGGGGTCCTTTCATTTGCGTTTTCCTCAATTTCCCCTTAAGTCTGGACCTTCTTCTCACACGTTGTGGACCACTGTCCTTTTGCTTTTGTTTTCCTTTCTCTTTCTTCTTGGCTATAGATAACTGTTATTGAAGATGAACCAATCTCTCAAATAACACTTGATGATCTTCTTCTTCGGAAGAAGGGGTTTGATGTATAGCCTCAATACTTTTTCTCTCTTTTGGTGTTATTGGCTTTTTACCCTTGGTTTCTCTCTTCTTCCTTTTTGACAACCTCTCTTCCCTACTAGTTCTTTCAATTGTAGTAGTAGGAGTACTTTGAGTTTCATCATTTGTTCTTTTTCTCCTACTCCTTCTTGATGTGCTACCTTCAGAAATTTCTTGAGGTTCCTCAAAGAAATTTCTAATCAAAAATTGTTCCCATGTGTCCTTCTTCTCCTTTAACTCTTTTTCAATCAAAATTTTTACAAGACCATGGTGATATAGATGTGGTTCTACATCCCTTAAATGTTTCTGAACAGTCACAGACATCTTCTTCAAACTATTTAATAGAAAATATGGAAGATTGAGAGTTTGATTATCTAGAAAATTCATCAGCAATCTGGTATGGTACATATACATGGACCCAAAATGGCCTTCACAGGTAATGAATTTTTGAACAACTAGCAGCAAAGTAGCCCATTCCTCTTTCAAAGCATGAACAGGAATTCCTCTTTTAGAAATAGTTATGTCCATACCTTGGTTTCGTAAGATTATTCTCCAGGCTTCATCACTAATGCTTTTATTCTTAAACCATCGTTCACCCTCTTGAAGAAGTTCCGTGGCAGATGTTATAGATGCCTCATTCACCGTGAACTTAAGATCTTCAATCTCTACCTCCAAGCCATTGAACGACCTTGCAAATGCTTTTGTCACTTCTTTATGGTAGCCTCTGAACTTTTGGATAAACCGCGGCCACTTTTCTTTCTTCAATATATCCCTTGCTTGCGGATATCCTTCCATGAACTTAGGTCCTTCTGGTTCTGCTCTTAGCAATTTACCCATTCTTCTTTCTGCTCTTCAAAAACTTGTCTGCGTGAGGAGGGTTCAATAGAAGTAGAACGGCTGAATGCACAGAAATGAGCACAATGACTGTAGGTAGATATCAGAGAGTGGGTATACAAACTGTAGCGTAACAGAGAATGAAATGGAGTGAAGCGGAACAGAGAGGGGTTTTGTGAGCATGGTAGAGATACGGCTGTGAGATTAACAGAACAATAGGAGGAGTATAACACATTCGGCAGTGTTTTGAAATTTGGTGGCTGCAAAATAAATGTAAGCACGTTTAAACAACGGCTATGGATTTTATGCGGCTGAAAGAGGCCGTGGTCAAATCAACTACGTCTCATTGTCATAGGTGGAATATCGGAGTATGAGTGAAGATCAGAGGTTTAATTATGGGATCGTTTGAGAATGAATGCGGGAGGAACATATGGAGATCGTGAAAGGGTTACGGAGTTTGTCAATATAATCATTGCACATAATGGATGGAGCTTATGGTTTAGAACTATATAAAAATGTGTTTTCAATGCTATTTGAAATGAATTTTACTCATACCTTGGAATCTTTGCCTTTTTCCTTGGTCTTCAATTAGTTGCTCCTCATTGATATCTTGAATGCCCCATGTCTTCATAATTGGTCCTCTCACCTGCATTTAATTTCATGATTATGGAAATAACATCTGGTTGTACATTCTTTTGAAAACAGAGTGGTAGCTGCGGAATCTGCTTCTGGCTGCGGAAACTGGTGTCAGCTGCGGAAACAGATGTCAGCTGCGGAAACTGACACAGCTATTATTTGGGTGAATGAAAATGAACAGATGACAAATGACTAGATGGAAATGGTCATGAAAAAGAATTTTATTGGTGAAAATGGAATGAAATAGATAAAATGAAGTGGAATGGAGTGAAATGAAGTGAAATGAAGTGGAATGAAGTGGAATGGAATGGAGTGGGTGGTCACAAAACTTGTGAAATGAAAGAGAGATTTTTTTTTTTTTGGAAAATATAGAGTGTCAGGTGTTCCTGATTTTCACCCTATATTTTCTGTATAAGACTGCCAATCAGTGATTGGTTTTCAGGCTTATACAATTTTTATTTTTTTATTTTTTAACTGAAAAGAACAAAAGCTAGGCTGGTGGAGAAGAAGAATTCTTCTGTACCAACCTGATTGCATAATTCTATTGAAACATTTTGAAAAATTCCTCCTTTGAGAGTGGCTTATGATAAACTTTCAATCTGTGGCCATTCACAATAAGAGGAGTTTGAAACTCATCAATGGTCTTGATTCTTACCGCTCCATTGCTAAAGATCTTGTCAATCTCATATGGCCCAAGTCAATGAGTCTGAAATTTTCCTTGAAAATATTTAAACTTGGAATCAAATAACAATGCCCAATCTCCTTCTTGAAACTTATTCTCTTTGATGTACTTGTCATGCCATTTAGTTCTTTGATATTGAACTAGATCAGTTCTTAAAATTTCTTCTTGTCTGATCTCATCTAGCTCATTCAACTGCTCCATTCTATGCTTTTGGGCTTCTGATAAGTCCATCCCCAACTGAACTGCTATCTTGAAGGTCTTGACTTGGAACTCAATGGGAAGCAAGACTTCTTTCCCATAAACAAGTTCATAGGGAGAATGTCATGTTGTATTTCTCCATGTAGTTCTGTAGGCCCACAAGGCTTCAGGAAGCCTTTCTGCCCAATCTCTTCTATGTAGATGAACAGTTTTGGTGATGATACTTTCAAGAACTTTATTTGTGGACTCCACTTTACCATTTGCTTGCGGATGGTAAGGAGTAGATCTTCTGTGCTTGATTTTGTATTCTTCCATCAATTTCTCCACCAAGTTGGATGTGAATTGGCTTCCTTGATCTGTCACAATTTCTCTTTGAACACCAAAGCGAGTAAAAATATCCTCATAAAGAAAATGAACAACTGAATTTTCAGTAGCAGATACTAATGCTTTGGCTTCTACCCATTTAGTAACATAATCAGTACAAACCAATATATACTTCTTTTGCTTAGATGGTGGATTAATAAGTCCAATGAAATCTAAAGCCCATTTTTCAAAGGGTTCAATGAGTACCTGTGGTTGCAATGGCATTTCATTTGAAAGGGTAGGTTTCCCTACTCTTTGGCAGCTGTCACACCTTTTGACATATTGTTTTTCATCTTTGAAGAGGGAAGGCCAATAATATCCTAAAGAGAGGATTTTATAGGCCGTCCTTTTGTCTGCAAAGTGTCCGCCGCATGGTTCATCATGACATGCCTTAAGAATATCGGGCATTTCATCTTCCCTGACACATCTTCTGATCACAAGATCTGGCCCTGTTTTAAACAATTCGTTAGAAATCCATGAATATTTTGAACTCTCCTGAATAATTTTTCGTTTTTCATTTGGAAATAAATGTGAAGGCAGTTTCCCTGTAACCAAATAGTTAGCAATATCTGCATACCAAGGAGTCTTAATAGTTACCGCAAACAAGTATTCATCAGGAAACTTATCCTCTACAGGAGAATCTTCTTTAGTATTCTGAATCCTAGACAAGAAATCAGCTACTGTATTTTGTTTTCCTGGTCTATCCAACACAGTAATATTGAATTCTTGCAAAATTAAAAGCCATCTTGTCACTCTACCATTAGTAACAGGTTTGTTCATCAAATATCTAATTGCAGAATGGTCAGTATGAATAAAAGTTTCATAGCATGTTATGTAATGTCTAAACTTATTAATTGCATGAACAACAACTAAAAACTCTTTTTCAGTCACAGTATAGTTCAACTCTGTGGGAGTCAAATTTTTACTGGTATAATAAATGGCATAAGAAACTAAATCTTTTTGACCCAACACAGCTCCTAGAGCTGTATCTGAAGCATCTGTAGAAATATGGAAAGGGAGTTTCCAATTTGGTCCTCTCAAGATAGATGCTTCAGATATTCTTGTTTTCAAAGTTTCAAAGGTTGATTGACAATCAGGATCCCATTTAAATTCACAGTCTTTTGTAAGCAATTTGAAGAGTGGAGATGCTATTTTAGTGAAGTTTTCTATAAATCTTCTATAGTAACCAGTAAATCCTAGAAAACTTCTAACATCTCTTTGACAATTTGGAATAGGTAACTTGGAGATGACTTCAACTTTGATCTATCAACCTTAATCCCATCTCTTGAAATATGATGTCCTAAAACAATCCCTTCAGTAAACATCATAAAGCATTTTTCATGGCTTAATGAAAGGTTTGTTTCTTTACATCTTATGAGAACTTTTTCCAAATTTTCTAATGCCTCTTCAAATGAATTACCATAAACTGTGAAATCATCCATATAAACCTCTACACAATCATGGATTAGATCAGAAAAAATTCCTAGTACTGCTCTTTGGAATGTTGCGGGTGCATTACATAACCCAAAAGGAAGCACTCGGTAGGCAAAAGTTTCCCATGGACAAGTAAATGTGGTCTTATCTTGATCTTCAGGTGCTACCTGAATTTGATTATAGCCACTAAAACCATCCAAAAATGAAAAGTACTTTCTACCTGCTAATGTATCTAATACCTGATCAATAAAAGGCAAAGGAAAGTGATCCTTCAAAGTTGCTTTGTTCAATTCCCTGTAATCAATGCATACCCTCCATTTACCATTCTTTTTAGGTACTATAACCAAAGGAGAAACCCATCTGCTATCTGAAATTGGATAAATGAAGTTTACATTGAGTAGTTTTTGGAGCTCTTCTTTCACTATCTCCCTAAGATTTGGATTCATCCTTCTTTGAGGTTGTCCGATTGGTCTACTGTTTTCCTCAATATAGATATGATGGATGCAAGTCTTAGGATCAATACCTTTCATGTCAGTATACTCCCATGCAAATGCAGTAGAATGTTTTTGCAAGATTTTGGTTAGTTCTTCTTGTTGTAACTTTTCCAAATGTTTGTTGATATTCAATGTTTTTCCTGGAAAAATCTCAATAGTAGAACTACCAAACTCTTCCATAGAGTAAAGAGACATTTGTCTTGATGATAAATATTCTATGTCAGATTCCAACTAAAATTGTGTGGGGTCATATTCTGAAGATATCTCAAAATTTTCTAATGTATTCAGAATTTGACTATCCTCACTAATTTCCGAAATGGTAAAGACATGTTGTATAGTGTCCTCATCATCAACCCATTCATTGTCTCCTACTTCTGTGATTGCTTTTGTTGGAGGATACAAATTGAATTTCTTTGTTGAATTACCATTAGAAATGTACATATCCCCAGATCTACAACTAATAAAAGCATCAGCTGTGGCTAGCCAAGGTCTTCCTAAGATAAGTGGGTGCCCTCCTAGATTACTCTTTGGAGTCAAAATCATAAAATCTACTGGATATTCCCAAGAATCTAAGGAGACTGAAATATCTTCTAATACACCATCTGGTTTAATAATTGATCGATCCGCAAGTTGCAGTAAAGTAGGTGTAAAAAGAAGGTTAGGAAGTTTTAGCTGGTCCATAGTCTGTCTACTCATAATGTTGATAGCAGCCCCTAAGTCAATCAATGTGTTTGGAATTTTTATCCCATTTATATGTGTCTTGACAATTGGACTTCCTGGATCTACATACTTCTGCATGGTAATTTTTCCCATCATAATATCTGCAATCTTTCCTACCAGGTGGATTCTTCTTATGTCTTTTAGTTTCCTTCCTGGTCTTTTGAAACTCAACTCCTTTATTGTTTTTGCTAGAATAGGAATCTCTCGAATGGCTTGTAACAAGGGAATATTGATACAAACATTCTTCAATTCATCTAGAAAGTCATAGTTAGGCAACAAGATTTGTTTTTCCACCCCTTGTCAATTTGTAGTCTTTCAGGAAAAGGAGGTGTAGATGAAGATGCAGGTTGCTCAACTATAGGAGTTGTGGGTGTTAACTTTTCTTTTTCTTTTTGAATATTTGAGTTTTGAAGAGATTCTTCCTCAGAACCCTTATTGGCTTCAAGAGAGTCCTCCTCAGAGGTATCCTGCTCTAGGTCATCTATAGAAGGTTTTTCTAAAACTCTACCAGATCTGAGTTGTACATCATTGAGAGGAACAATCATATAGGTAGGAAATTGTTGTCCTTCTATCATGTAAGTATTCTGAGGATTTTAATTGTTAGGATTTGGCAATGGCTGAGCTGGAAGTTCATTTGTCTTTTGTTGGTATGGGAGCATGAGTTGAGGATTTGGATTTTGTTGAGAAGGTTGTTGTTGTGGAAATGGCAATGAAAGTTGTGGCTTTGGGTTTGGAAGTTGTGGAGCTTGTTGATTTTGAAAAGATGGAGGATATTGATAAAATTGAGCAAATATCCCATAAGGATTTTGCATCCCTTGTACCCATGGCTGATATGGATTTTGATGTTGGAGCCAAGGTTGTTGCCAAGGATTCCAATTTGGTGGGTTTTGAACATTCATAGGGTTGTTAAACCCTTGAGTTTGTTGTCCCTGCCAAGGTCTTCTTGCAACAAAACAGAGAGATTCTACTGAATTTGGGTCTTCTTGAAAAACAGCTTTGAGTCCAGGAACTGAAGGACAATCCTTGATCTCATGATTCTCTGAGCAAATCATACATGTTTCTACAACTTTTTCATCCAAGGGACATTCCCTTAAAGCATGTTTCTTTCTACATTTCGAACAAAAGATGGCTAAAGCATCTGTTTCTGCTTTCTGCTTGTTTTGGATTTTAAGGGTGTCAAGTTGTTCACTAAGGCTCCCTAAGATATCAGTTTTGAATTCATCAAGCATATTACCAATCTCTTCCCTACTTACTGATCCAGTTGTAGATTTTTTAGCCCTAATAAGAGAAGGATCCCTAGGCCCTTTTCCTGTTTTAGATTTTCCTCTTGAGAGATGGACACATAGTTCTGTTATGTCACGAAGTGGAAGTTGAGAAATGTCTCATTTCCCCATCATGTTTAAAATATCTATCCATTCATCTCTAATAGCTTTTAATATGAGGGCTTTCAAGGTTTCATCATCTAAGTTGCTCATATTTGCTCTTTTCAAGTTGTATTGAAATCTTTCAAGTAAGTCTTCCAAATTTTCATCTTCTTTTTGCATCATTTTGAATACCTCATCCTTGTGATTGGTGGGCATACAATATTCCAAGTATCTATCCAAAAAATTTTGTTTCATATCATTCCAAGTCCTAATAGATTGAGTGGCTAATCCCATGAACCATTTCAAAGCAGCTCCCTTCAATGTTGAAGGAAACAGTTTGAGTTTTTGAGAGTCTTCCATATAGTCATAAGTTCTGCACACAACTTCAAACTCAAACAGAAATGTTTCAGGATCCTCACTTCGCAATCCATAAAAGTTAGGAAGGACAGATGGTGAGATATTTTTCATCGTTGTATGAGTTTCTTCATCAACTATAGGGAATCCAAACAAGTTGTCTCCTTCCCTATTTCTTCCATTATTTCCTTCACCATTGTTGTCTCCATTGTTTCCTCCTCCTCTACCTCTACCTCTACCTCCAAATCCATCTATTATTTCCTCTGCCATGATAGTTTCTTTAGAGTCCTTAAAGTCCTCTGGTTCTTCTATCAAGGGAGGATGAGAGAGAGTCTCTTTCTTTTCTAATTGGGATTTAGTAGGTGGTATAGGAGAATCCTCTAATTCAGCTGTTCCTTGAATTCCAAAAATCTTAAGGCTAGGGGTAGATGGTGGTGATTCTTGTCTATGCCTTGAAGAAGATGAAGTTGTAAAAATCGAACTCTTGGCTTTAGCTATAAACCTTCCCCTAGAATCTCTTGCTCTATGCATGTCATTTTTTTTATTTTTATTTATTTTTATTTTTTTAAAGAAAAGTTGGGCTAATAATTCTCTTTCTGATCTTCCAGATCACACTGGGTGTAAGAAGAGAGCATACTTAAGAAATTACTGAACCAATAACTCTCTTTTCTGATCCTCCAAATCACACTAGGTGCAAGAGGAGAGCATACTTCAAGAAATTATCAAGTTTTCCCTTCTTTTGTTATTTTGTTTTTTTTTTTTTAAGAAATTGGCTACCTAGTTACACTTCCTCGGCAACGGCGCCAAAATGTTTGGTCAATTTAGTGTGTCCTAAATTGCTACATTTAATTTTTCAATCCGGGATTCGTAAGCTGACGAAGTGTGGCGCACTATATGTGCAAGATAACCTATCTCTTACTTTTTTTTGTCGTTTTTGGATTTTTGTGAAATTCTAAAAGACAAGTATGGAGACAAATATTCAAGACAACAATGTATTTCTAATGATTTTCCAAACTTCAAAAGAATTTTAAAAACACACAATGACAAAATTAATTCTTCAAAGAAAATGAAATTAAAGAAAATGAAATTGCATCACTACTCTAGTCAAACAAACAATGAACTACTGATCATGAAACTCATTATTCTTGCTGCTGTTCAAACATAAAAGAAACTATGCTGAAAGAAATCCAAAAGTTGCAACAAAGTAAATGTAAATCAAATTACATCAACTTATCTTCCGATCCCTCATCATTAGTTTCAAAAGAATTTTAAAAACACACAATGAAAAAATTAATTCTTCAAAGAAAATGAAATTGCATCACTACTCTAGTCAAACAAACAATGAACTACTGATCATGAAACTCATTATTCTTGCTGCTGTTCAAACAAAAAAGAAACTATGCTGAAAGAAATCCAAAAGTTGCAACAAAGTAAATCTAAATCAAATTACATCAACTTATCTTCTGATCCCTCATCATTAGTCCGCTATGATTTTCGGAGGTAACCATAAACAACTTGAGTAACCTAATATCTAACTTGCAGAAAGTAAACTAATATCAAACTACACATTCATAATTCAATCCCTCACCATCAGTCCAGCTGTGGCTTTCGGAGGTAACTGAAGATGTCATGAGCAATTAAATATTTCTAACTTGCAGAAAGTAAACTAATATCAAACTACACATTCATAATTCAATCCCTCACCATCAGTCCAGCTTTCAGTTTGTAGCTTTGGAATGTTGAAAATGTGCAGGCAATTTAATATCTAAATCTAACTACGAAACAAATGTGCAAAGTGAAATAAACAAAGCGAAGCTAAAATTAAAACGAGAAACTAAGAAAAGTAAATTAGCGACGAACAATATTAATTCCATGTCATTAGTCAAAAAGTTATGCAAATGCCCGGGCTGCCTATTTATAACCTGAAACAAGAACACTGATCAGTTAACAATAACATAAAACATGAAAGATTATAGACAGAAGCAAGATGTAAAGCATAAAAGATTATAAATAGAAATGAAGCATATATACCATGAAAGATGCAATGTATAAACATGTAAATGAATTATGGCACAATGAGCTTAAAGAAATAAAACAAGAACTATACAATAATGCACAAAACCTCGGCGTGTGCAGGGGCTCTCTACACCAGCCTTGGCAACAACCTTCAAGTACGAATTACACTTGGAAACAGAGTCTTCTTATATATTAAAATGCAGTCATAACAGAAAGGTGATATTACGGCACAGTGGCAACGTAATTACATTACAGAGCTATCTGGAAGCTAATGGAGACTAACTAATATGCGTATGCAAACACATTATTTATAACAAAGGAAATATAACTAATTCCCTAAAGTTTGTGCTGATGGAGAACATGTAAACCATTACGTCCAGAGATCTAGGATCATGGCCGCGTTGAGGAGTAAATCTATGCAGAGTGGATGTTGGATTCGGCTATGGAGCTGTGTACAGGTGTTGATGTGTCTCCCGCAACTCAGAAACGGCCATATGAATCTTCTCGTGACGAGAAACAGAGTCCTGTCACCGCGGGACTCTATGGTTGACTTCCACTTGGCCACCTTTGACCGCAGCTTCCTTAAGTGAATTTGCTCGAGCCAATAGGACACGATCCATGTCCACATCATTTCTGACTTGCCCATGTGGCTCGTTTTTCCTGAGGACACCTGTAACATATACTTTCACAAAATGGCTGCGGAAAGTTGCAGCAGCTGCAGAAAGTGGCAAGATTCCGCAGCTAAATGAGCAAAAATCTAAATCAAACAGCAGACACAAAATATAGTTAAAAACCATTTTAGATGCTCTTTTGCAATTAATATACAATGATATTGACAACTGGGAAGGTTCAAGTGAATGAAAAAGGTCTAGGAGGATGTATAAGATCAATGCAAATTTGAGACTCAACACAAGGGCATGCAACAACATCATCAACAATTCCTATAGATTAGGATGTGTATTTTTACATTTTATTACTCTTCCAAAGACAATGTAATTGTAATAAGACATTTTCAAGGCATGTAATAGACAGCCTCGGAAGTCCTAAGTAGTTGTGGTAGTTGGAATTGGTTACAATAGTTCCAAACTATTTGTTTTGTTGTATTTAATGTATTTTTCAAGAGGAAGGAAGGTTGCAAATTTTGGATCTTCAGATTACTTTTTTTTACTCAGAGATTTCAATGATTAATGAATGAGTAAGCAAGTTTTCGGCATCTTTTTATGTTGATATGTATCTTAGTTCACATTCTATGTTTTCTTTCTTTGAATAAAACAAAGTGATGAGTAGCAGGTCTCTTTTTACCTATGTAATAAAGATTTAAAATCCTTAATTGATGCTCCTTTGTTTTAACTACTTCTTTCATTAATTCCTCAGAAGTTTGAGATGATATATTCTGTATGACAGCATATCAGTTTGGACTTTCTTCTTTCATTTTCTTCTGATCATTTCATTCAACATCAACAGATAATAGCATTGTGAGACATACATTGTGTTTGATATCTAAGGGTTTAATTGTAAATACTTGAAGGTGATTAAAGTAGAGACATATATTTTAGTGACATAATCATATAAATGTCTTAAGCACTGATTCCTTATGACAGCTAAGGGATTGTCTCTTAACGTACAACAGTATCCGAGGGGTTCAGAAGAAATTCAAGAATCCAAAGTCACAAAGTGCCCTTATGCAATGGGGGTTTTGTGCAACTTGTTTGCCTTCTACCTCATGGCCACTTTCTTTCCACTCAATGGCCATTTTTCACCTGCAAAACATCATTAAATAAATATTAATTACCTTTCATGGAGAGAAATTGGAAAAAGAACTGGTAAAAATTGAGCTTTGGTTAAAAAAATTAACTCTCAGCAATAGCGCCACTGTCTTGGAATTTTTCTGTGCTATCATCATGCTGGTCTTGTTGGGCCCAGGGAAATAGCACAGACCAAATGGGTGAATCCCATGTTGATCGCCCACGAGCCATAATTTTTTAATACTCCCCTAAACACCGAATATATTGCTAAAATCACTTAAAAATACAACCAAAATGTGGAGGAAAGATAGAATTATTACTTGTAGAAAATGACTTGTTGAATGTTCTCCCAGATTGGTCACACTCCACGCCTAAAGATCAAGGTAATTTTGGGTAAAATTTTCTCCAAATTTACAAATGGAAAAAAGTAAATTTTATTTTTGAATTTTGAGTTTATATAAAATTGTTAAAATAATTTTTACCATTTAAAAATGCATTTTTTACTTAAAAATATATATTTGTCTCGATTAGAGTGACATTTGTTCGCATGTGCAGCAACATGTAATTACGAGTTGGCGGCTGTAATTGTTGTACGATGAGTTTTTTTTTATCAAAATTTTTTGACTCATGAAAATAAATGAGAAGGAACCCACTGGAGTCATCTTTCAGATCTTTTTGACTCTCGAAACATGAAAATATTTCTGAAGACTTGTATTTTCGAGCTCGTAAAAGTAAATGAATCGATGTCTACTCATTTTAAGTTTAACCCTTTTCCATACTAAGATAAAAAAATTACGAAACATGAATACCTTAGTCAAACATGGATAAGAGGTTCTCTTGAATATTGTTTTCTACCTTTTCAGATTCAAGAGACTATCTACGAAAAGGGATAGATGGAGTTTTCTTTTCCACTTATTTTTCAAAATCCCTAAACATGGAAAAGATGTCGAGTTACTCCTCTGTCGGACTCGTAAAATGTAAATGACGAAGGACTTGTGACCATGACGAGACCAAGTTTCTCCTTTGTAGGGCTTGTTAAACTTACTAGGATGGATGCACTTGTTGGGTGAACTTATACAACAAGCATATAGTATACTCTTCAATATTGTGTAAAAATAAAGAGGTACTCACTAGAAATAGCGGGGGAAAATGGAAAGAAAGGGGGGAAATGGAAAGAAGCGCATATCCTGTATTTAATCTGAAAGGAAGCATGTCTCTCTTGAACGTGACACTTATCTGTATCTCATGTCGCGTTTGGGACATCCTCCCTTTGTCACTTTCCTTCCTGGGAAATCCATTTGCCTCTCATTTGATCATATATTGTCAACATGACCTCTAATCCTATTTTGAGTTAGATGTTGCCAAATACTAGAGTCATGTTACTGATATGTTCAAGAGAAGTTCCGTGTGAAAATTCAAAACTATTGTGTCTCATTTGACCTTCTCTACAATAATCTTGAATCACTATCATCGAATTTGCAAAAATCCTTTGTTTCTTGTCGATGATGTGGGAAACATTATGGCCCTCCTTCGGTACCTTGGAGATTGCATGTCTCAATGGTAGGTTCTTCACATTCGACGATAATGTAATATTCCTAAATTAGCATGCAGCTAATTGGAATATTCATTTTTTCTTTTGTCTTTTAGATAGATGAATAAGTGGGTAGGGAGATCCATAAATCTCTTTAGTATGAATAAAATCCCTCTTAATGTGAAAAGGGATCATCATGATAGCTGGATACCTCCATGTTTGAAAAGGGGAAAAATCATGTGGAAAAGGTCAATGTTGACCAAATCAACAGCACTGGTATAGAGAGAGTGAATCATCCAAGTGAAACAATGCAGAGTTAATGGGAGACAATATCCATGAGATTAGTGTCTTTAATGAGTGGGACCCAAGGTGAGAAGGCTCACAATGCATATAAGGAAGGGAAATTTAGCCATAGAAGGCATGTTAGATGATTATTGATTTTGATATTTTTAGATCTAGATTTTTCAGGTGACATTTCTATGCAGGCTTTTGCTAGTTAGCAGGGTCTGATAATTGTTTAGTACAAGGGTGTTCCCGAGTGGGAATCCCACACTCATCCTCGAGGGACTTTGAGTGCCTACTCAAGAGATATTATTGAGCTTTATAGTTCACATCCAAGCATCAGGCCAAGCTTCACTGTTCAGCTACAGCATAGTTTCTGTTCAGAGTTGTGTTGTGTTGTAGGGTGTTGCAGTGGAGGATTGATAGGGCTCATTTTTGAGCTATTTTTCACTAGAGGAAGAATTCCTTCCATTGGGAGGCCAAAAAGGAAGGTCCAAGAGCCTTATTTCATATTTTGGCACTAGGCCAACCTATTTCCACCTCTTACAATGCAGTTTCCCTGAAGGACTGCATTATTTTATTGAGCATTCACAATAGAGGTTTCAATGCCTCATTTTGGGTGTTTGCTTTTCAGTGAAGGGATCAACCTTTCATTGGAAGGATATATTAGAGTAGATATATTCATTTAGATATTAGTTTCAGCCGCCTCCATCTAGTTATTCAGTTGCAGCTGCAATTCATTCCTAGGGATTCATTCCAGCATTTTTGTATTTTGGGTATTTTCGGAAACCATTTTTGAGTTGCCTTGGAAAAGTGTTTGGGAGCCTATATCTTCAATCCCGATACTATATGAGCTATATATCAGAAGATATACATTTTAGTATCATTTTTGTAGCATTTTATGCCCTAAGACTGCGTTCTTATGGCTCATGGCATTTGTGTAGCAGTGTTTCTCATGTATTAGCATATTTGCCTATTGGAGGTTTGTTTTGTATTGCTTGAGTGACTTGATCCTCAAGATCGTGTGCCTATTATTTTCTGATATGTTTAATAATATGGTTGTAAATTTGTCTCATGTAATGGTGTATTGATGTGTTCACTGCTATTTTCCATGTTTATGTGCTATATTGCTGCTTTCCCCATTTGGGAATATTACTGTGGTATCAGAGCATAATCTTGGCTCAGCTTGTGAGTTTAAACCAATATGCTATAAGAAGAAGAAAATAGATCTAAAAATATGGAAGGAATGAGCTTTGTCTCATCACTTTTAAGATATATGAAGAACCTCTCCAAAGAGGTTAAGCAGATGAAAGAAGAGAGATGCAATGAGACCTCTAGAGGGTTTCGAGATAAGGAAGGTCCATGCACTTCCTATCAGTAAGAGAAAGAACCGGTATTGCATAAAGCTCCAAAGAAATATACTATGCCCTTTTATTTTGAATAAGAAGATGAAAGGCATGGATATGGAGGAAACTTAGATCATGAGATTCTAAGTGATTATCTTGCAGAGTACAAGTCTCAATCAACGGATTTCTAGGAGAATATAACACTCCCACAATTTATTCAAATCAAAGAAGAGAGGAGACCTTGCCGCTATAGAAGGAGGAAACACAATAGATTTCTATTTTTTTCATTTGATGGGTCATCCACATGCACAATAAGGGCTTGGGGAATGAATTTGGTTGCATTATTCCTACTACATCCAGTAGTAGAAAGAGAAGTTGTTGAGGTTGCAACGCTGCACCTTGAGGGTGAAGCAAACATTTGGTGCTTCAACGATTTGAGTCATACAAGAGTGACTGCATATGTAGATTTTACTCAAAGGTTGATCCAAAAGTTTGATATGAAGAAATCAGAGGAGAAGAAACTTCCACCACCACTTGCTGTAGGAGCACTTACATTAGGAGAAGGAACACTTGCACTTTTGCAAAGTGGTCTTGATCTCTTGACATTCAGAGTCCCATGCATTATTCAGGAGATGCATGAGGAGGAGGAGACTTATACCAGTGTTGGTGCATCCATAGAGGAGTATCCATCATCACTAGTAGTTGGGGAAGTCATCACACCAGTGGGAGGAACCCTTGTAGGAGTATGAGATGTTCCCAAGAAAAACCAAGGTATGCAAATGTTTTCACTTTCTATTATTTCAACACATTTTATGGAAGGTTGTGGGGATATGCCATTGCATGACCTGGGGTCAAGATACACTGCTAATTTGGAGAAACAAAATATCACTGCGTAGAGGAACCTTGACAGGATCAAGGAGGAGATATACATTCATATTAGTATATCATTGATGAATTGCAAACAAATCTTGGGGTTGGAGTGTAAATTTTTGGAGGATAGGATTAATATTTTCCTAAACAATCCAATGCAGAACTATATGTTCAGCATTGAGCATGATCATGAGACATAATATGTACCATCATGGATATCAACAACGCTGTCATTGAGCAACAGTGATGATTTGGAGGCCCAACCATTATTGGAGCATTCTAATAACCATTCTACATGTGTAGTAGGGGATAGGAAGATGGTTGATGAGAGACATCTTATCTCCCATTGTTATGATGGATATGTCTTAATGAGAACTTCACAGCTCAATAAGAATATTTTTCCTTCAGTATACTTGGATCCTTGTGGATTCAACATGGTCATTGATGAGTGGTCTTCATATGGAGATCTCCAGGAGATTGAATTTCAACATCCCATGAAATGCAAAGATATTAATCAGATTTGGGAGGATGGTATTCTCCATTGGAGTAATACCCATTGGGAGCATGATAGTAGACACTCACCCTTGGTTGGATGGGTGATGTTGATGAGCAAGAGGCAGGAGAGCCACTTGCAGATCTATGACACAGGGTAGTAAGAGGCAAGGCTGCGCTGGCTACTCTTGAAAGAGTTTGGTCAACATGTGACATATCATAATTCAAAGGGTATGTTGTTGGATGGGACATGGCATAGAATTTTCATCATGGGGCAACAAGGAGTTTGGTTGCATTGGAATTATGTGACATCTTTCATGTCAAACATCATGTCTTCACTCCATGGCCTATATGATGGAGATGTGAGGAGGAAGCGAGAGCTATTGTTGCTTTGGTTACTCTTGGGAGAGTATGGGTTTCTCCCATACCTTGTATAATATTTTAGAAGAAGAGGATGGCACCATCATGGTGCAAAGGGGATACTCCTTAGCTTTCGAGGATCAGGAGGTACTTCCAATTTGGAAGGAATCTCCCATGTATATTAGCATTATGGTAGGTGACTTTGGCATTTGGTATGTCAAATAATGGAGCTATGAGATGACAGGAGCCTTATTGCAAAGGCCAATAGCGCTGTCACTAGGGAGCTTGGGTTCGTTGATGGAGTGTTCCTAGGATCACTTCAAATATGATGCACTTGATGGACAAGTTAGAGATGAGAGTTATGGAGTAGTGGATGGAGACATCTATTACCATGATATGATCTTCTTGAATTGGATCTCCAAGCATAAGAAGAAGGCCTTGCATACAACACATGGTTCATTCCTTTCCATTCACAAGGCTCTCATGGAGACATATTAGACCACTATGGAGAGATCATTCATGTATCTCATTATCAGCTTACTCTTAGAACATGGTAAGAGTTGTACTTTTACACTTATTGATCATCTAACATAGTATTTTCATTATCTTGCCATTTATATACAATGCATTGCTCCACACGAGGGAAAGATTCTATTTGGGCTTCATGGTCTTTGCAAGACCAACATCAGTGATGGAGATAGCCATCTTTTCTATGAATTTGGGCAAGTGTTGTACTATTTCTTGTATGCTCAGTTGATACACAATTCCATTTACTATTTACTAGTAGATGAGATGACATGCACAACTATAAAGTTGTTGGGAACAACTTGCCATATTATGTTCTGAAATAGCAGTTAGCAAAACTGCACTATAACCACCTGAGAAACTATTGGCACCTTCCAACTCTACATGAAGCCTTCAATATCCTTATAATTTGGATACCATATTATGATGGTTTCCTATTCATTGTATATGGGATGGTTTGGGCAAGCATGATTCATGACATTAGAGAGAGGATCTTTGAGGATCCAATTTTCTTCTTGCCTCTTGAAGGCAAAATTATTGTAGCCCAAAATCAACAGTCACTCTACACTTATCATAAGTGGAGGGAGAGACAAGGTGGGATAGAAAATTTGGTCTATCAAGATTAGCTATGCAACCCACCTACATTGCAGGAACCAAAGATGGAGGAGTTTTTCCATGAGTTACCATTTTGGAGGGTGACTCATTTTGTGTGGATGATAGCTTGGGGATGGGAGCTTCACATGGGAATGGTGGTTCCCAATATATTTCAGATTACATGCCTCAAGAAGGCCTCTAGACAATATATAGTTTCCTCCATGGATATCCCACTACTTCATGATGAGAGCCATTTGGATTTGTCACCAAAGGCTAGCTTATACACTTGGGAGGAGCAACTTGGAGAAATATTGATGAGAAGGCATATTTTTCTTTGGAGAAGCTTATCATATGAGGATTATACAAGAGGAGGAGAGGAGGCTCTTCAGTTCTATCCTTGTAGTTTCTTTAGGACAAGTAACATTTGGGAGGGGATGACTGTAATATTCCTAAAGTATCATGCAACTAATTGGAATATTCATTTTTTCTTTTGTCTTTTAGATAGATGAATAAGTGGGTAGGGAGACCCATAAATCTCTTTAGTAGGAATAAAATCCCTCTTAATGTGAAAAGGGATCATCATGATAGTTGTATAAAGCACCTCCATGTGTGAAAAGGGGAAAAATCACATGGACAAGGTCAATGTTGACAAAATCAACAGTGCTGGTATAGAGAGAGTGGATCATCAATGTGAAATAGTGTAGAGTTAATGGGAGACAGTCTCCATCATTAGGGGAATTTTGAGGTCTAAAATGGGCCTCCTAAGAAAAATGTACAACCAAAATAAAATTTATAAGAACCAATAGGATTCAAGATGATGATGTCAACCATGTGGGATGATTCACCATTTTTGAAGTAAAAGGGTAAAAAGATTAAAAAATAATAAAATAATAAAACTACTTTTTCAACTTATCTCCCAAGGTTTGTACTCAAATTTCGAGTGGGAGTACTCGTTTGATGCAAAATTTAATTCCTCATTCAATGAGTATCCATGTTGCATACTTTCGATGGACCCTTCTACACAAAAAATGAGAAATACATTAAAAAATGTGATTGCAATCACGTTTTTCATGTATTTCTCATTTTTCATGTAGCAGTGTCCATCAAAAGTATTCAACATGGGTACTCCTTGGATGAGGAATTAAATAATGCATCCATTGAGTACTCCCACTAGAAATTTGAGTAGACACTTTAGGAGATAAGTTGAAAAAGTAGTTGTTTCTTTTTTCCCTTTAAAATTTGATGATGTAATCAAATCTTATTTTATAATTTCCTTAAGAGGCCCATTTTAGACCTCAAAATTCCCCTAATGGAGAGTAGTGTATTTAATGAGTGGGACCCAAGGTGAGAAGGATAAAAATGCATATAAGGAAGGGCAAGGAAGCCATAGAAGGCATGTTAGATGATTATTGATTTTGATGTTTTTAGATCTGGTCTTGTCAGGTGACATTTCTATGCATGCTTATGCTGTTTAGCAGGGTATGCTATACTGTTTAGTACAAGGGTGTTCTTGAGCGGGAATCCCACACTCATTCTTGGGGGACTTTGAGTGCCTACTCAAGAGATATTTTTGAGCTATATAGTCTACATCTAGGCATTAGGATAAGCTTCAGTATTCAGCTACATCGTAGTTTCTATTCAGAGTTGTGTTGTGTTGCAGGGTGTTGCAGTGGAGGATTGATAGGGCCCATTTCTGAGCTATTTTTCAGTGGAGGAAGCATTCATTCCATTAGGAGGCTAGAAAGGAAGATCCTGAAGCTAAATTGCATATTTTGGCACTAGGAAAACCTATTTCCACCTCATACAGCATAGTTTCCCTCAAGGACTGCGTTATTTTATTGAGCATTTACAATGGAGGTTTCAGTGTCTCATTTGGGGTGTTTTATTTTAAGTGAAGGGATTAACCTTTAAATGGAAGGATCTATTGGAGGAGATATATTCATTTAGATATCAGTTTCAGCCACCTCCATCCAGTTATTCAGTTGCAGCTGCAATTCAGCCCTAGGGTTGCATTTCGACATTTTTGTATTTTGGGTGTTTCTGGAAACCCTATCTGGGTTGTCTTGGAAAAGTGTTTGGGAGCTTAGATCTTCACTCCTGACATTATTTGAGCTATATAACAATATATATACATTTTTATATCATTTCTGTAGCAGTTTATGCCCTAAGACTGCGCGTTCATGGCTCATGGCATTTGTATAGCAGTGTTTTGCATGTATTAGCATATTTCCCTATTGGAGGCTTGTTTTGTATTGCTTGAGTGACTTGATCCTCAAGATCTTGTGCCTATTATTTTTTGATATGTTTAATAAGATGGTTGTACATTTGTCTTATGTAATGGTGTATTGATGTATTCACTGCTATTTTCCATCTTTATGTGCTATATTGTTGCTTTCCCCATTTGGGAATATTACAAATAGGTTCACATCACTAGCCTTATATTAAATGATTCTGTGAGTGTTTGACTTTAGCTTCATTGTTCACACTCATAGATTGTGCTGCTGTACCTTTAGAGCCATCGTCATCATTGGTGGTTCCTCTCATGCCTTTTAATGATTTATATCATCAATTGGTAATCAGGTGGTTTATACCATGTTTAAATTTAATACATTTATTAAGATGGTTAGATTCGTACTTTGGATGGGTCGAGACAAAAATGAAGACCCTGGGTTTCATCTGATAAATCCATGTTGCATGGATTTATTTAGTATTTATGATTGTATACATGATCCCTTCTATACAGATGGATGCGTCCATGCCGTGGATCCATACACATGATCCTTTCTAGTTGGATGGTTGTGTTCATACCGTGGGTTCATGTATTGTTAGATGCCTATTGCGAGATGTATTATTCTACATACTTACATAATATATTTCATATATATTGTACTATGTTTTATTTGCAAGTCTCTTGATGATGGTTTCCCAAGTCCTTGCCTTGACTTGTAAAGCATTTCAACCATCACTTCTCGTTCTACCTTCATGCTTTAGGGGGCATCTATTATACAATATTTTGTCGCACTCCTTGTTTCATGCCCTGAGCTATCAAAATTTGCCCAAAATGTCGCAAAGTGACAAAATTTGTTAATGTGTTCAACATGAAAACATGATTAGAGAATCCTCGAAGAACAAAATAAGAAAGGCCTTAGAGAAATTCTAGAAAGGCTTGCAAAAAACCCTATTTGCAGGCCCAACATGGTCCTCATGACTTATGCCTCTGGCTTGTCACCTTCACCATTATATGTGTATAGCATTGCCATCACAAGAATTTAAATGAAAAATATTTCTACTCCTCTTCAACCAATTTCTAGAAAAATGGAGGAGAAGCTTCTCTTACTAGAAGCCTTGAGAAATGATACCTGGTTATAGGTGAATAAGTGTTGATTCAAGATCTACCATTTCAAGCCTTTGATCCTACTATTGTGGATCTTCCCCTTAATATGTGGACCTTCTTCCCCATTTTTGTGGATCCCTAACTCCCTCTCCTGCCCTATAAATTAATTTCCTACTTTCCTCAAATGGTTTATCTTTGTTGGTTGATCAATACTTGTTGCCATCCTTGCGCTCAATTGTGCCTAAATGATGCCTTTTGTGAAGGAGAAATGAGTCCTCGAAGGTATTGACTAGGAATTGGAAAATCATCCAAAGGAGGCTTCCAACATCAAAGCTTAAGTGGTTGTATGCTTCACTTAATTTTTATTAATAATACATTATGCGTTTTATTCCCATAAACATGTAAATCTTTACTCATTTAGTGTGATACTCTCTGATCTATTATATAGTTTATGTTAGAATGAATTGTGCTATGTATGATTTTTTTTTTTTTAATCTATGTTTTATCTTCCTTGTAGGTAGTCATCCACAATGACGTAAAGAGGATTGGAATTGGGGGCGAGAAGATTGGAAAATGACACTAATGGGCGTCAACATTAGGGTGACGTAGGCCATCTATATTACTTTTTACTTTCTAATATAAGCTCAGAAATTTTATACATATTTTTCTAGTTTGTTTCTAGATCCTCTCATTAGGGCTAGAGCAATTGCTTCTATCCGTAGAAGGGATTGTCTGTACAAAACCAATGCTTCAATAAGATGTCTAACAACATACCAAATCATGCACTACCTATGGAATTTCTAAAAAAAACATTAAGAAGTAGTGGTTGCACTCTATTCTACATACCAAAAACAATCCCTAGGAGTTAGTCTCCATGTATTGCGTGTTAGGTTTCCCATCCACCAATCATGTTAACAATTATGTGTTTGTGGTTGTTGTCTAGTTATATAAGATGGCCATTTTTGCACCATACAAGAAGATTATCAAATTTTAAGCCATTGTTAAAATTTTCTTTGAGCGTGTTTGGTTTCATTTTGGGCTTCCTTGGACCATTATTTTAGATAGGGATAGTAGGTTCCTCAACACCTTTTGATCCAATTTATGGTCTATCATGAATACCAAGTTGACCAAATCGACTACCTTTAATATTGAGCAAAATGGAAAAACAAAGGTGGCCAACAAGATGATTGTGCATATATTTTTCATGTATAACTTTAAGCATATAAACACATCAGATGAAATAATTCCATATGTTCAACATAACTATAATAGACCCCTCCATATCTTTATTGGACATAGTTCTTTTTAGGTGTGCATGGGTTTCCAACCATTGGCCCTAATTTATGTAGCTATTCCCATTTCATCTTGATCGACATAGTCCACCTATTCTAAAGTAAAGGTATATAGAGTAGCCAATTTTTTTTAATATATCCAACAACTCCAACAATAGTTTCATGATATAATGTAGAAATGGAATTCCAAGTCCAAGCAGTTACATGACCAACATATGATTCCACACAAGTTTTAGGTTGTTGATACGACATGGTTACATTTACAGAAAAGTTATTCATAGGCTCCCATAGGAAGATTAGACCAATTTGGTATGGAACTAAAAAAATCACGAATTCCATGGGTGAAAATTCTTTTGAATTGATTATTCCCCCTTTCCTCGGCTTGGACCTTGTATTTAATGTGGAGTTTCTTTCACCATATTTTCTACCTCTATTGTACACCACAATGGAAATATATCAATTGGAAACCACATAAATCAATCTTGAATACATGTAATAGGCTACAATGGATCAAATAATTTACACAAAGATAAATAATACCCACTAGGAACACATACAACTCTACTAAGTTATCAAAGCAGGGCAAATTTTTCGGTGAGGAAAGTGGCTCACCAGGAATCCAATTCAACGAAAGTTTCCCTATATAATAAGGGAACTTGAAAAAATAGATACGATTTATTACTAAGAGGGAAGGGCCAATCTAGGTGGATATCGGTGGCCACCCACCTCTTCCACTGCCTTAATGGTTCTCTATCTTATTGGCAATTTTTCTATGTTTTTTGTGTCCCAAAATTCCAAGTCAATTTTGAGGTAGAATACATGATTTTTCTTGGCGATTCAAGGAGCTAATGTTTTCCATGGAATTCCTTAGTCTTGGTTGAAAATTGGAGTGCTTTGATAATTATTTCCAATAAGCTATTGTGCACCCCCAAACTCATATTTTATGCAAAAGTTGTGCCCCCAAGAAGTTGATGTACCAATTAGCCACCTTGAGGCGTGTAAATGCTTTTGTGTTTCATATTCCAGGGTTAGGGTTTTATATCTATAGGGTTATTTATTTATTTCAAAAAAAAATTATTTTGGCCTCTTGTAATAGCTTTTGTGAATACACATAGTTGCTATCTTTCTCTGCTTAAAGATAGCTACTACCATTCAAGCTAGTTTGTGTTTCGCAATATTCTATTATTTCATTTATTATTAGAAGATGGATAATAATCATATCACTTTGTTTTATATTAGACTTATGTGTATATTTATTTTTATTTCATTTCATTCCTTGCACCACCTGGATCAAAGAAACCACCCCCCGCATAAGATATTAAATTTTCTAATTTTCCAATAACATATATTGTTTGAGGGTCTTTACTTTTTCTACCTAGATTTTGTAGATGTAATTATTTGAAAATTTTTGAGTAGATTGATATTTTATTACTGTATTGGAATATAGGTATCCAAACACAACATTTTTAAGCTCCCCCTGAAAGTGAAACTCTGGTTGGGTGACAATTTTATTGACGTTTAACCTCTCTGAGTAAGGAGTGATTGATGACTCACTATTGGGTTGGTATAGTCTTATAAGAGCTTCAAGAGATTGATAAACTAATGGGTTTCCATTGAGGACATCTTCCTAATAATATTCTATTTTTATAGGATACATTTTCTGATTCAATTGCTTCTCATATATTAGTTAAATATATTTAGACAACAAGGAAGAATGTAGTAAGTAGGGTAAGTTGAGATCCCAACAACATGTGCCAAATTTGTTGGCATATTAATAGGGTTATTTATGGTTTATGTAGGGGGATAAGGATGCTGAGGAGGTCAAATAGATGGCTAAAATTGTAGATATGGTAGAAGTGGTATCAATGGTTGATGAAAATAGTTTTTAGGGCCCCCAAAGGATGGGTTCCTTCATCATTGTTGTGATGGATGGTTTTTGGGTGGGGAAGCTATCCACTATGGGTTAGGTGGGCATCACTACTAAAGAAAAAAGTGAAGGATTAGAATAATAAGAATTTTAATATTGTTATTGGTATGGGATCACACCTTATGGTATTGGTTCCAAAAGTCAATTTTGTGTGATGAAACATAATTATTCAACCTCTCCATTGGCTTTTGCACATATTTCCTTAAAACAACATGAGAGGGAAAACTATTGGTGGAATTTTATTTCCTATAGATCCCATAGGGTTATGTTTGGTTCAATAGACATTCTTTTATCAGGTGCCTTCTTTTTAATTTTGGGAAGAATATGACTAGATATATTTCTACATCTTTAATTTATTCTTCATTTGTAGTGTGTCTAACTAGGAGGTCAAAGAAATAAGTATACATGTATTGAAATCCTGCAAAAAAATATGATTTCAACTTATGTATCTCCTCCACTAAATCTTTTGTTAATTCTAGCCAACATGTTCTTTTCCTTCCCATGATGTTCCTTGTGAGTATCTTCATTACACCTTGTAGATCTCATCGCAAGTGTGTTGGGATATGACTATTAGGTTAAGAATGTCAATGAAATCATCCCTAATTCCTATTAATAACAAGAATCATAGAGTTTAATTCTCCAAATGGCTTCGTATAAACCACTGCAAATTATATTTAAAGTTCTCTACATAATCTTTTGGGATTTTATCTTATTTTTGTGTAATTATAAAGATTTACTCTTTCCAATATATGTCTTTGTAACAATATTGATACTTCCTAAGGAATTAAATTTTCATTTCCACCCACTTGTTGATGTTATCCTTGCCAAGCCTTGTAAATAACCAAAGTGTAGTGTTTTCTAAGGTGGAAAATAAAGTTCCAAGTTTTTGCATCCAAGACATAGTCAGAACTTTTGTAAAGGATGTCAAAGTCAAATATGAATGTATTATGGTCCTCTCTAGCTGATCCATGGAAGTTTGGCATGGAAACGTGAAGGATATTTTTCATTTTTGTTACCCATTTAGTGGTCCAATTTGAAAAATTGGTACATATAGGTCTCCTCATTTATGTTTTTGTTAACTTATTTTTCCATTCATATCAGAAAATTATCACCTTGCTACATGGGAAGTGAGAGTGGACTGTATAGTTCTTAAAAGTGAAAATATTCTTGCTCATTTATTGTGGTGTTTATACTTTCTTCAAGGAATACAATGTACTATTTGACTAAAGATGCAACTTTTGTGGGAATGGCTAGTTGCACTATTTATGTGATGGACATCCTGGGTCGATTATTGGAAAAATAGTTGGTTGTAGGAATTTGGCAGTTTGTTTGGTTTGTCCCTTCTCCATTAGTTGAATTTTATGCATGATTAGTTTCATGGGAGTTTTTTTTAGAAATAATAAATTTTCATTTCAAATCCTTATTTATTTTCATGAATTTAGAAAACATACTATTTCTAAATTACACAACCTACAAGCCTTGGAACATGGTAAAATAGAGAATCACCATAGAATATTGATGGTGAATATGAAAATTCTTACCTCTCATCTTACCACTCCTTCTTTCTTCCATCCTAATGTACAATTACTAAGTAAAAAGAACACATACTTAGAACAAATCACACTAGATAAAATAAATATGCTAAAAAGTAAACACTAGATGGAAAATAAGCACACTATTGGAAACATAAAATCAATGTAATAGAATAATTTTATGATGTTGATAGTTCCTCGACAACAATGTTACAAATGACACATATTTTAATTATATTTATAATTTCTCAAAAATAGAGTTAATGGGTATTCATTTAATTATCAACCAAAGGTTCATAGGATACTTGTGAACTATCATGTACAACATATACCGTGATAACTATTATAATACTAATAAGTTATTATGTAGTAAGTATAGGAACATGAATGGTTCTTAGAAATGAGACTTGGAATACATTTTAACAATTTCACCAAAGATAAGTTTAACTAATTAATGCTGAAATGAAAATCTTGCAAAAAATTGATCCAATTGCTTAAGGAAATAAACCATTTCAACTAGAAAGTGCAAAAAGTAAATAATTTTTCTACTAATAAAATTAAAGGACTACACGCTCTTAATTCTACTTGCAAAAAATGAGGTAAACTAATTTTTGCTCATAAGGAAACAACTTTATCAGGAAATCACTCTTACAATGAAAAGAAAACAGATAGGCGGTGAATTATACAACTTATACTTATTGGAATATCAAATTGTAATTAGGTAAGCACTGGACTCAAGATGGAGCATACAAAATAAAATATTTTGGAGTTCTATCGTAGAATTTTGTAATCTTGATTCAATCAACACAATTATAACTAAGAATTCCATTATACCAAACCTTACCAATAATTATGTAATTTAATCATACACCAAACGTAAAATATTTCATATGGAAGTAGATAAGAATATTACTATAGTAGAATTCTCAATTTCCTAAAATTGCAACAAGGAGTTAAAACTTCTAATAACATATAAAACCCAAAGATATAATTTAATGATAAAATAGATAAATCCTAATAAGATACATCAATAAATACTTGGTTAAGGATGTGAACTAACTCCTTAGATGAGGTATTGGGAAGAGAAAATAATGGTTACTCTAATTTAATTCTCATTCACTATAAAACAAGGACGCAAAAGTAAAACAAATTTTTTCATTGAACAACAATTGGCTTACAATGTATCAATATCACAACCTAAATTCCTCCATTATCCCCCTCCTCTTGAGTTAAGTAGGATATTTATACAATTTTATGAATGTTTATCCATAGAAATTGGGATTCTCAGGCTATTTCAACTTATCGACTCGATTGGGAATCTGATTTTGATAGCTAGCTTAAAATACAAAGAGCTTAGAATTAATTACAAGAAATCCATATGATCTATTACAATGAAGAATAGTGGTGACAAAATTGCTACACACAAGACACCATGTTTATTACCACCAACATGTTGGAAATACTAAGGGGCGTGGGGTGAATCAATATTTCAACTATTTAACCAATTATTACATACATGTATATTGAATTGCATTCAACATATAATTATTAAGCATCATCAGGGAACACATAATCAAGTCATAAACATCAAACACATGAACACATATATTTTAGGTTGAAACCCATAAAGGGAGAAAAATACCATACTTTTTTTCTTTGTGATATTTATCATTTTCTTGAATAATTCACTAACATTGGCTAGTAGGAAGAACTGATGAGCCTCAGTATTGAAACAAGAATGTTGCAACTCCCAAGGCTACGAACTTAAATTATCAATCAGGGGTGGCGTACAAACTAAAAGGTGCCAACACTATATGTGCAACATACAATGCGTCCTTATTTCGTTGATGTAGAAATTATATAACATATGCATGTATATATCCGAACTCTCCTGATCTAACAATATTTATCTTCTTGCTAAATACAAAATCCTTCCACTATAATTCTTGCGGAAATTTAATTTACAATTGCAAAACAAATGAAGCAATAAAAACAATCGCACATAACACAGTTGTTTAACGGGAAAACCTGAAGCTGAAAACCCCAACTATCATATATTATGTATCATGGAGATCATGTAACAATCTCATAAAAATCTTAGTACATCAAGCTCTCAGTACAATTAATCATCACACACTAATGATGAAGAAATCTGCAAATCCATGCACTGATTTCTGCCCCCTAATATCCTGCCTCCACTGCGCAATCCAAGTTGATTACAAAGACCAATTCGATGCAATCCCACTCTCCTTGACTGCGTAATTCTCATTGGCATCTCCAATGTATATGTAGATGCAATCAATGCATCACTAGTAGTCACAACAGATAGTCCATCTCACCCTTTCACCTATCTCTCCACTGGGTCTCCACTGGAACTCACATGCACTTTAGTTAACTGTTGTATTTGTTCAGTTGATTAGTGAGTTATTATTTGTGAATTAATTAACTATTTAATTCACTCCACTCTCACTAGTGTATCATTCAGTTAGAATAGATACAACTAGCTCAACTGAGTTTAACTCCAATAACTGAGTTAAACTGAATAAAAAATCCTGTAACTACTCTTCCAACTCTGTCATAACTTTGCCACTTCAGTTCTAACTGAGTCCTCCATGCATGAACCCCAGTAAACCATAGGAATTGTGTTTCTTTCAGCCCATTGATTTTCCAAATCTATTCACTGAAATAAAGTGCTCCAAGAGAATAAGTTGTTGTTTATTGTCAGATTATTATTAAGAGCTAATAATAATTGACATGCATCTATTTTTAGATCGACGATCTCTAAATAGACTTCACCCAATATTATAAAAATAGAATTTCATCTATTTTTCCAACTTGACCAACCATCCACAAATAGCATCCTGCAACTTCTGAAATATGATCACCATGTCTAAAAATAGGCTTAGTCTAAAAATAGCCTGTGTAGGCCCCACCTAGTTTAGGTGATTATTTTCCAACTAGGATCAAGGATGATGTTTCAGGATGCCTCCTTCACTGTTTCTTGTTGAAAACTTCAAAACTCACTCTCAACAAGAAAGGACTGTCTTTTCATGCGACATGCAACTCCATGCATTCACCCTACAACCTTTGCAAGCGCCCTGCAACTCCATGCATCCGCTCTACAAGTCTTGCTGCAACACTTTTGAAACTGAATAGCCTCCAAACAACTAATTTAGTATAATGCATCTATCATCAACATCTTTGACTTCTGCTGGTACCAACTTCACATGTCTTCAGGAACCACTGCATTGTTGAACTCTACACCCATGCACTCTGCACTTGCTGTCAACTCTGAACCGCGCTCCAGTATTTGAAACTGTCACTTTGATCTGCCTACATCAATCCAACTGATCATGCTACTGCTACTCTGTGGGCACCTTGTAGCCAGGTTCAATTCATGAGATCCACACCATCTCAATGAATCCTGCCCAGAAATCTCCTGTTGGGATTACTCATGCATGTCGCCCCACCTCTTACTTGGTGGTATAGCCACATGCACTCCCTCTGCCGATCTAGCACGAAATTTCTCTGCATGAGTGGTTGCTCCCACTCCATGATCCACATCCCGAGGTCCACTCTTACCTGCATGTAAATCTTGCTCCCTCTCAAGCTTCAATTGCATGGCTTTCTCGCACTTCCCAATAGTAGGAAGATCCGGAGAAATCCCATCTACTTCAAGTCTATATAGATTCTTAAATTGAATCCAAAACTTCTTGGCTTGCCTCATGGCTTTGAGTCTAAGGAACACCTTTCCTTTTCCAACTCGCGCACATTGTAATTGTCCCGCAATCGCGAAATTTTCTAACAAAAGAGCTGATTTTAAATCGATGATATCTCCCTCATCCGAGCTTCGATTCGACCAATTTTTTTTTTCAATTTGGGTATTTTTCTGCAAAGAATTAAAATGTGCTATTTTTTCTGAAAATTTTTCATCCCACATTTCATATATTCTCTGCAAACTCACTCACCCAAATAATTCTTGCTCTCATACCATGTAGAAAATTTATAACACAGCTCTGATACCATGTAGAAATTAGTATACACTAAGCATGCATACATCTAGATTCCCCTGATCTCACAATATTTAAATTCTTGCAAAATACATAATCATTCCACTGTTAACATTTTGCGAAAAATTAATTGCAGACACATGTGAAGAATAAATAAAAAAAATCGCACATAACACAGTTGTATAACGGGAAAGCCTGAAGCTAAAAACCCCAACTATCATATATTATGTATCATGGAGATCATGTAACAATCTCATAAAAAGATTAGTACATCAAGCTCTTAGTATAATCAATCGTCACACAGTAATGATGAAGAAATTTGCAAATCCATGCACTGATTTCTGCTCCCTGATAGCCTGCCTCCACTGCGCAATCCAAGTTGATTACAAAGACCAATTCGATGCAATCCCACTCTCCTTGACCGCGTAATTCTCATTGGCATCTCCAATGTATATGTAGATGCAATCAATGCATTACTAGTAGTCACAACGGATATTCCATCTCACCCTTTCACCTATCTCTCCACTGGGTCTCCACTGGAACTCACATGCATTGTAGTTAACTGTTGTATTTGTTCAGTTGATTAGTGAGTTATTATTTGTGAATTAATTAACTAATTAATTCACTCCACTCACACTAGTGTATCATTCAGTTAGAGTAGATACAACTAGCTCAACTGAGTTTAACTCCAATAACCGAGTTAAATTGAATAACAACTCCTGTAACTACTCTTCCAACTCTGTCATAACTTTGCCACTTAAGTTCTAACTGAGTCCTCCATGCATGAACCCTAGTAAACCCTAGGAATTGCGTAATTCCTTCAGCCCACTAATTTTCCAAATCTGTTCACTAAAATAAAGTTCTCCAAGAGAATATGTTGTTGTTTATTGTCAGATTATTATTAAGAGCTAATAATAATTGACATGCATCTATTTTTAGATTGATGATCTATAAATAGACTTCGCCAAATATTCTAAAAATAGAATTTCATTTATTTTTCCAACTTAAGCAACCATCCACAAATAGAATCCTACAACTTCTGAAATATGATCACCATGTCTAAAAATAGAGTTAGTCTAAAAATAGCCTATGTGGGCCCCACCTAGTTTAGGTGATTATTTTCCAACTAGGATCAAGGATGATGTTTCAGGATGCCTCCTTCACTGTTTCTTGTTGCAAACTTCAACAATTAATATGATGTAATGGAATGAATTTCATGAAATCAAATCCTAAACTAATTCAAAAAATGGAAATGCCACTTTCTCAAATGTAAATACTAATCCTAATTTTAGAAATGGAAATCAAACACTAGCCTAATTGCAGGATGTGAAAATTGCATTGAAAAGGGAACCTACTCTTAAATTAAGAATTAAGAAAGTAAACTAATATAACATGCATGAAGAAAAGAGAATGTAAGCAATCAACGCATTCCAAATAAGTTATATCCGTTAACAAATTTCATTATATACTTCATGTGGAAATAAAAAAAACCATTATTGTGTTATCCAATTCATAAATATGTCCATTAACCCAAATTGTTGAGATGTGTTGCAGGGGTAAAAAGGAAAATACTAAGTGGTCTTTGGTCTTCCCCAATCATGTATTTTGAGCCTAAGAGTAATTATTCAAGCACAAGGGATTTTTTTTTTTTTTTGGAGAAAATAGGTTCAAGTTTACACGTGCTACACGAGTGCTGCGGGAGGTGCTACAAGAGGCCCTATTTTGCTACATGAGTGAGAATATTGTTAAAAACCCAAGTAAATAAAATTCAAATGGGACATGATTTTTATTTATTTATTATTAATTAGGATTTCTTAGGTCTCCATTCCAAGTGGAATCACTCCAAAATACTTTTGTTAACATGTGCTAAAAAATTACAGAAAATTACTACTCTAAAAACTGGAAATTCAAGAACTAGTGAACTAGTTAACCTATCAAATGCCTAACCTAATCAAGCACAAATACAATGGGGTAAATTTTTTTATTCACTTGAATTTTTTTATGACCTAATACAAGTGGAATAAACTCAAATTAAGCTCATTAATATGTTCTAAAAAATAGCAGAAAATTACTACTATTTTGCTATAAGGGACTTTTAGAAATTCTAGATTTGTGAACTAGTAAACCAATCCAAGTAGCTCAATGATGAGGATGATTTTTAAAAGTTTTTATAAGTATGAATCATGATTGTGACTCTGTAAATATCTTGCAAACCAAATCACTTCAACCATTTAACCCAGTCCTACAGCAAAAGAAACATTAATACTAAACGTAGATATAGGAAAAACATGAATAAGAGATGCATGTGAATAAGAAGTGAAAAGAAGAAAAATAAATTGTATAAAAGGGCTTTAAGGCTCATGGGATCTCCAATACCAAGGATAATCCATAATTATTTTGAATCTATAAATATCTTTAAAAAAAAATCACTTCAATCATTTAACCCAATCCTATGACAAAAGAAACATTAATACTAAATGCAGAAATAGGAAAAGCATGAATAAGAGATGCATGTGACTAAGAAGTGAAAAGAAGAAAAACAAATTGTATAAAAGGGCTCTAAGGCTCATGGGATGGCCAATCCCAAGGAAAATCAAAGTTATTTGAAGGATACCAAGCTTTAGAAGCTAAAAAGGACACCAAAATTCATTATTTGAATCAATCCAAGTATATCCCTGCTAGAAATGAAAGTGGAGTTGCAAAAAAATAAGTTTTCTCCACAATAAGACTAATAAATACATGGATCTAGAGGAAAATTAGAATTGGTACTTATACAAAGTGATGAGAAATCAGTCTCCTTGAAAGGAGGAATCCTTCCCCTCCAAAATCCCTCAAATAATGGATCTGCATTAAATAACATGGAACACCTTCCTAGATTTTCTCAATCACTAGAGCTCCAATTTTTTTCAATAATTTCATGATATTTTGTTCATTTATTATCCAATCTTGATCCTTGTGTAGTAGGGAGCAAGTCTCTATATTATTTCCTCTTCCAAATATTCATAATCTTCCCAATATTCTCACAATATTCTTCAAAAATCAATAATATTAGGCACATAATATGCAATCATCTCTAAACCTTCCTAAGAACATATTAAAGCTAAAAAAAACATTATTAAGTGTAGAAGGAGAAGTTTAATATAGCCTTCATGTGCCTAAGAAAGGTTATATGGGCCTTAATTTGTGTCTAATTTAGATGCCCATCATACCCCCCTACTGAAACTGTTGCTCATCCTTTGAACAACCTATCCATATTCTTGCCCTGTTGTTCTTATCTTATGCCTCATATGGCTTTCATGATGTCCCATACTGATGTGGATGTTGTTACACCATTTTTTTGTCATCTAACCATGTATAATTAGATTGATCGAAATGCACCATGTAAGACCAATTTTACCATAGTAAAATTGCTTTTACTATAAGAAATAATTTAATAAAGCATAGTTTATTAAGTTATTTATGGTCAAATAGGAAACACTATGAGGAATAATTAAATAAAACTTTATTTATTTGATTTTCCTCTAGGAATAATTAATCAAACCTCTATTTAAATAATATTCCTGGTCATATTTAACCCAATTAATGAGAAATAATTAGATAAATCATTATTTATATCATTATTCTCTAGGAATAATTAATTAATCCTTATTTAATTATTATTATTCTAGAAATAATTAAATACATCATTATTTGTTTAATTATTGCTTAACTCCATTCTTGAAATGACAAATAAATCATTTATTTGTTTATTATTTCTAAATAAAGGGATTTAACCAATTTAAATTCATTTTCCCTTCGAAAAAATATGATAAAATATTCCAAGTAGTTAGATGTAGATCTTGGTTAATAATATTTTATTATGCACCATTATCAAGAATAACTCAATATTTTGTTATAAATAGGAGGATTTTCCATTCACTTCTTACCTTTGATATTTTTGTCATGGTCAGACTTTAATCCTCTTATAATTGACACACTTTGCTTTAATTTAATTTTCTTTTTGCTTATTGAGCTCCCTTTGAGTTCTACACGTCTTGGGTTTTCTACACCATTGAGAGAGAAAATATGAAGCTGAAGCATTGAGGAAAACCAAGAACCCATCCTATTGAGGGGGACTCTTTATGTTCCCTTCCGAGGTGTTACATAATATAAAAATTCTTTATAAATCTTGTATTGTCTATTGGATATTTGGAGAAACTCATATTTTATTTTGCTGTTTAGTTGCTTTTATTGGATAGACCTGGGTTTATTTTGAATTTATTTCGATTGTCTATTGCAGATATAAAGAATTTAGACATCCATCTTTGTTGTTAGGGTTGTTTTTCATGTGCAGCTAAAGTGATCTCTTTTTATACACTTGCATTAAGATTTCACACTAACAGATGTAACTGCCCCTGTTGGATCAGATTTATGTTTATCTCAATTTCCCATCATTCCTTTGATTCTCCCTCTTGGTTTTAGTATTTCAGAAGTATTTTTTGATTCTCCTCCTCTCATGAATTCAATAAACCTTTATCAATGTGAAACAGAGAGTTTCTCTTTTATACTATAGGAGTGAGAGTTTTTATGGAAACAAAGGTAGAATAAATGTTCTTTTTATGATGTTGAGGAGAAGGTAGAATTCAACGTACAATCCAAGACACTTTATCCTTAGTGACACAAATTCACCGATCTTTGTTACTGAGATTTAAATAAGTGGAGGCTACAAAGTATGCTTTTGATAATTGAGAGAGTTTTAAGGTTTTCATGCCAAGTATTGGTGAAGAAAATTTGTACTTACCCTTTCAATCACGATTCTTTCCTTCTTCTTAGTGTTTGAGGGAAATTCTTTCCACTAACAAGCTTCTTGTAGCAACCTGTGACTTTCCTGTAGCACTTTTTATAGACCCTGTAGGTTCCTACGCAGTGGAGGATGTTGTTGCAGAAAATTTTTTTTACAGTTTTGTTTCAAGGTTGAAGAAATTAAAATTACAACATGCACCCTTTCCCTATTCAACACACCATATTCTTAAGCAAATGCTTAATCAATCCAACTTCTTTATCTTACTAGAATCCAAACTGTAAATTTTCATAGTGCTTTTTGTTGATGATTGAGGTGCTTTTGGAATCCTTATGCGAAATGTTTGAGAGAAGGAATTTTAATTACTTTTCCTTTGAATATTTCCTTGCTTCCAAAGGCTCTAGTGGCTATTATGGGAGAAATTTTCCTTCATGTAGCACTCTATTAGCTTCATATAGCAAATATGTTCCTCCTGTAGTAGTGATGTTCATTCCTGTAGAAAATTTGTCCTTCTTGTATCAATTTTTTTCTTCGTGTAGCAATTCTGTTCCTCCTGTAACAACTTTGTTTTCTCCTGTAGTAACCAACCCGAATCCTATAGAAGCTAATATTTGCATGTCAAGAGGTGGTGGGCCCACCTTTTTTATTTTATTTTTGTTTTTATTTTTTATATTTATTTTAAACCTTTTGTCTTTGTTCATTACGTGCAAAATAAACTCAGAGTGATTTTTGTTAACTGAGTTGGCCTACAACTTCTTTTTGAACTCCATGATAACATCCCACTTTTCAAAGTCTTTTTTCACTTTTGTCCCATTTATCTCCTGCATGTGTGTCTATCCTTTGGATAAAAGTTACGTGACTTGCTAGATAAGACCGAGGCTTCCTTCTATTAATTTTGGCTATAAAAGGCATTTCCTTCTCACATTTTTAATGTTTTCTTAAGCTAGAATAGGTTCGAAGGGTGAGGTTAGAGAGTTGCATACCTGTGTCTTACCATGGATGTATTTTTTGTGTAGGATGTTGTTGTAGTTCTAGAGGCTGCCTTTAATGATCTTGAAGCTTCATGTGATAATTTTCTAGAGGTCCTCTATGTTTTCTTTCTCATGTTGTTTCTTTTCTCCCGAGATTCTCTTGATGTGAGTGTTGTAGCTAATCATATTTCATTTATAAACATAGGTAAGGTTGTTTTTCATGTATTTAGAACTAAATTTCACCTTGAATGATGATGTACCTATGTGTGTGCAAGTGTTTATCTCATGAATAGGCTGCATCTGATAGTGGAGTGCGTATCAGAGGGTAATGAGTCCCTTCCTGGGTGCATACATTTCACCCTCATCCTTCCTGTTGGCGGGGAGAAAAAATATCAGAGATTTATTTTAATTGCACAGGTTACTATAGGAGGAGTCCCTTCCTATAGCAACCTTTTGATCCTTTCTTCTAATCTTCAGTTGGAATGGTGATGTTGAGGGGAGCGATGAAAAACCATGTAAAGAGTGTTGGAGTCATGACGAGGTAGTGTGAAATATGGAAAAATGGAGAACAATGGTCTCTGTGTGGTTTTTTAGGTAGGAAAAATAAAATTTTGAAAAATTTTAGGTGAAATGGAGTGGATGAGTGATGAATTTATGATGAGTAAATAATTGGAGGGCCCTCTTCATTATTTTCTTAAGTCATCCTAGCCTTTTGGGCTGTTCTTCTCATTGGATCCCCCTACTGTAGCATTACAGGACCTTCCTGTAACATTACAATGAGGAGGTGAAATTTGAATTTCTGTTTGATTTAAGGGTGGAGATAGATGTTATATGAGTGAGGGGTATGGAGATGAGATGGTATGTATGGAAGGATTGATGAGAGCTTGTAGGTGAGCTCTTGTAGCAAATTCTGGTTCCTCTTGTAGCATTTCAGGACAATCTCATGTAGAAGAATTGTTTTATTCATATTTATCAAACAATAGAATCGATTTACTTGAAATGTTTTGAGTATGATTCCATCATCCTTATGCACCTCCCTCCAAAAATCTTGGCCAATGGATGTATGAATCTCTATAAACATTAAAAATGGTTGTAGGTGATGGAGGCTGATTTCTTGAAAAGTGTGCACTAGAATTTTCTAAAATTGCTTGAGCATGTTACCATAATCCATATGCATCTCCCCATGAAACATCTCAGACAATGGATGAATGGTTTTCAATATATGATAAAAACAATTTTCTACTCTATGTATTTTGGCCTCTTGTAGCAAAACATAACCCTCTCGTAACATTTTAGGACAACGAGGAAAATGAATGGGAAAGGCTTGGAAATTATGGATGGATGTTGGAAATGGATGAGGGTGATGGATTTACATGGCCTTGGTCCTGTTGGAGCACCCGAGAAAAGGAGGACAAAGCCCAAGTTTGAATTTCTTTGACTAGGTTTTTGATCAACTTTTTTTTGGCAGCTAACTTGTTTTTGTTGCTTCCAGAGGTTGGAGAGAACCTGCATTCATCAGAGAGAGATAAATATAGAAAATATATTTTTATTTTTATTTTTATTTTTTCTTTTATGCCTACTATATTCCTCAATGAGGTTTTCAACTAGTAGGTCTTCTGTTGAACCTCAAAACAGTTCCTATTTTGACATCTTTTTCCACCATCTTTTCTTCCTTTTTCACAAATTCATAAACTTAATCAGTGCTAATTGACATATTTTACATGTAAGAAGGAATTTAGATGATCTCTATTTTATATTGTAATGTTTCTTATTATTTAGATGAATTTTTGTAATTAGCTACATAATTTGTGCAATTTTGTAGCTAACCTTTGTTTCTACAGCCACCGTTATTGTTTGACATATTTAGAGAAGAAAATGAATAAGTGAGTCATATGGGTAGCTTTGAAATGGTCCATATATGGATCGTATCCTACTTACCTGTTAAATTTCAAGAAGAATTATGCCTACACTCATGGTCAAATATTAGTTAAGATAAGGAATGAGGTCAACAGATGAAGATTCTCGATTTTCTCTTATGTACAAATCGAGAAAGAGCCATGAAGACTTTTATTGTGATTATAATTCTAGCCTTAGCTTTATTTTTCTTCCATAGGAAAAATTTTCTCAGACAGTTAATTTAAAACCTTGTATAAATACCGGTCTGTTGAAATCGGGAATAAGCTTGATTTTGTGATAATACTGTGATACATTTTTAAACTCTGTTTTGTTAATGAAGATGATCAGTTCCATATCATTTATGCGCAGATAGCCTAAGTAGATTTACACTCATTCTATTATAGAGGGCCCCTTCATTGAGAAGAGGTTTTTTAGTCATTTCATAGTTTCAATTTATTGTCATTTCATAGTTTAATTTCTCGTCATTTCATAGTTAATTCCTCATTGATTCATCGTTTAATTTTTCGTCATTTCATAGTTTAATACCATGTCAATTAGTTTCTAAATGTTTTATAAATTAGTTGTTTACATTTACGCACAGTTGATTGTTATATCTTTTTCTCTAACAAATTGTTTCATTATCGTGACTCTGTCAGCTTCCAATGGAAATTGATTCTTGCAGTTGATTACACAACAAACATAGGATTTAGATTAGACATTTTATTTTGTGAAATAGATACTCTGTCATTCTTTTCTTGCCTTAGTTAAATTTGAATTCAAGTAACACAGTTAGTACAGATAGTTTTGATGCTTTCGTTCCATGGAATATAGAATAGCATTAGATTAGAGTTACATTTTGATCATTCTTATATAGATTTAAAGTTAGGACAAAGTTAGATTATAATTATACTTTGATAATTTAAGATAGATTTAAAGTTAGATCAGATGCTCTATTTTCATAGAATTAGTGTTCTCAATTCATAGGTAGAATATGGTTTTATTTTTGTTATGTTGATAGATAGAACATAATTCAGAGATCAATACAATTCAATAGAATTTAGAATGATGCTTTGTTTAAATGCAGAATAAGATGTTTTCCATAGATGTTTTGCTGACATAGAATATTCTAACATAGATCATATTTAATTACCCAAAGTTGATTTCTTTTTATGCAATATATATTAGTTAATTAACACTTCCTTTTCTTCCTTATTTTAAATTTTCCATTTCATTCATTTTCAAGAATTAATTTGTAAATCAATTTCTATTCTTAGAATAGAAATAACACTTCTTTTTCTTCCTTCTTAATATTAGTTTTTCATCATTGAATTTATTTTACATTCAGTTATTTCTTAGCATTCAAGATTTCATTTAAAAGTTTAAATTTTATTCTTTAGATCAGTTTCTAGTTTTGACATTAGACATAAAATACAAATCCCCAAAAACAATATAGAAAACTACACAATGAAGTAAGAAAGAATGGCATCTAAGCATATATAGTGCACCACACTTTATCATATTACTAACCCCGGTCGACAATTTATGATAGAAATTTAAGACATTAAATCAACTTAACATTTTGGTGCTATTGATGGGGAAGTGTAATTAAGAAGCTTTATTTCTTACATCTAAAAAAAATGATATGTGTAGGTAAAGAGACTCTAGGGGTATATTCATAGCTAGAGGTAGAAGTTTGATTCCAGCAACACCACTCACTCCACCAAGATGACAAAGTGCCACACCACCATCTCAAACTCATATTCCATTTTTCACAACAAGAAAAAGAATCCCTAAAGTCTTAAGGTCATAAATCCAACTAGGAGACTATCCAACTTCATCTACTGAGGCAGTCTTAGAAGAGGAAGATCCTAGATCACCAACAGAAGGAGTAACTGTTTTCACCTCTATAGGAGAAAAAATTCTATCTTAGGAGTTAGAAATCCCTAGTAAGGAGGAAGAAGAAACTTTCTTCAAAATTCCATTGATAGAAGAACCAGAGGAAGAACAAATAAATTTACAGTTAGAACATTACATTAGTTATGAGGAATCTACAATGGCAGGAGAAGGAGAAGGAGAAGTACACAATCTGAATGGAGAAAAATTAAGACTAGGAGGAGGAAGAAGAGGTGGATGAAATAGAGGAGGACGAGATGGAGGAGGAGGTAAAGGAAGAGGGGGAGGAGAAGAAAATAGAAATGACAATAGAGAAGAATCTGTTGGATTTCCTATAGTTGATGAGGATACAAATGCCACAATGAAGAATATTTCACCCTGTATCCTTCCCATTTTTCATGGATTAAGGAATGAAGATCCTAAAACATTCTATTTGAATTTGAGGTTTTATGTAGATCATATGACTACTTACAAGATTCTAAAATATTGAAACTATTTCCTGTAACACTCAAGGGTGCAACTTTAAAAAGGTTCATGGGATTAATAACACATTCTATCATGACATGGGATGAAATGAAAAGTTCATTCTTACAAAGGTATCTAGAGTATTGCACACCTAATAGTCGAAAGGATGAAATATTTAAAATGATGAAAAGAAAGGATGAAAACTTGGAAGACTTAATTGAGAGGTTCAATTACAATTTAAAAAGAGCTAAAATGCAAAAATTGGATCAAGATACTTTAAAAGCTCTCTTGTTGAAAGCCATCAGAGATGAATGGAGAGATATTTTTAACATGATGGGAAAGGGAGACATCTCTCTACTATCATTACCTGAAATTGCTGAATTATGCATTCATCTTTCAAGAGGAAAATCAAGAACCAGGAAAAATTCAAGAGAATCTATTCTCTCCAGAGTGAATAGATCTGCAACTGGAACAATAAGTAGGGAAGAAATTGGAAATATTCTTGATGAATTTAAAACATATATATTAGGGAGTATTGGTGAACAAATATACACCCTGAAATTAAAAAACAAACAGAAAGCTGAAACTGATGCCTTAACTATTTTTTTTCCTAATTGCAGAAAGAAACGTGCCTTAAGAGAATGACCTCTTGATTTAAAAGTCATAGAACCCTATGTTATTTGTGCGGAAAACCATGAAACAAAAAAACGCCCCTCTATACTAGGTGTTAAAGCTGTTTTCCAAGAAGAAGTAGCTCCACATCAAGTAGAACCTCTTTGTTTTGTCTCTAGAAGACCATGGCAAGGGACACAAACACAAGGTTTTAAAAATCAAATGTATACTCATCCCCCACCAAAAAACTAGAATTCATCAATGCCATGGAAGCAACCTTGGTCCCAACCTCAACCTTGGACACAAGGAATTCAAAATCCTTACGGCTGATACTCTCAATATCACAAATATCCACAATCTATCCAAACTATCCTCCCCAAAATTTTCCACAACGTAATCAACAACCTCAATTCGAAAATCACCCACAACTTTCACTACCATTTCCACAAAGACCAAATCAACTACCTGCCCAGCCATTACCAAACTCGAACAATAAAAATTCTCAATCTGCTTATAACATAGAAGGACACAATTTTCCAACTTATATGATTACTCCACTAGATCTTAACAAGATTCAACTTAGATTTGGTAGGATATTAGAAAGGAAAAGCCTTCATTAGGGGAATTTTGAGGTCTAAAATGGGCCTCCTAAGAAAAATGTACAACAAAATAAAATTTATAATAACCAATAGGATTCAATATGATGATGTCAACCATGGGGGGTGATTCACCATTTTTTAAGTAAAAGGGTAAAAAATATTAAAAAACAATAAAATAATAAAACTACTTTTTCAACTCGTATTTTAAACTTATCTCCCAAATTTTTTACCTAAATTTCCAGCGGGAGTACTCGTTGGATGAAAAATTTAATTCTTTGTCCAAGGAGTACCCATGTTGCACACTTTTGATGGGCCTTGCTATACGAAAAATGAGAAATACATAAAAATCACGATTACAATCACTTTTTTCATGTATTTCTCATTTTTCGTGTAGCAGGATGCATTGAAAGTATGCAACATGGGTACTCCTTGGATGAGGAATTAAATTTTTCATCCAACGAGTACTCTCACTCGAAATTTGAGTAAAAAAATTGGGAGATAACTTGAAAATATGAGTTGGAAAAGTAGTTTTTTTCTTTTTTCCCTCTAAAATTTGATGATGTCATCAAATCTTATTTTATTATTTCCACTATTATTTTATATTTTCCTTAGGAAGCCCATTTTAGACCTCAAAAGTCCCATAATGTTGTTGTTATTCAGGAAAAATATGACCTTGATGAAGAAATTTCTCTACAGTAAAATAGAAATCATTCTGGAGAAGGGTCATCCCTTCAACGTAATCAAAATTTTCAAAATAAAAAACAAGAAAATCCAATAAAATCAACTCCTATCATAGAGCAACCTTCAGTATCTGTTTCTAACCCTCCTTTACCTGAAATATTATAGATTGGTAGAGGGATAGAAAAAAAAATTATGTTGCCTAAATATGATTTTCCAGATGAATTGAAAAATGTTTGTATCAAAATACCTTTCTTACAGGCCATTAAATAGATTCCAATCCTTGTTAAACAATAAAAGAGTTGATTATAAATAAATTAGGAAGAAAAAAAAAGGAAGTAAAAAGGACTAAATTAGTAGGAAAAATTGCAGAAATTTTGATGGGAAAAATAGCCATACAAAAGTATTTTGATCCAAGAGGTCCATTTGTAGAAACACACATAAATGGTATTGAGATTCCTAATACATTTATTAACTTAGGAGCAACCACAAAAATCATGAGTAAAAAAACCATGGAACAAATTAGGCTTCCAAACCTTCAGTATTCACCAACATTACTGGAATTACCAGACAAATCAGTAATCAAGCCAGATGGTGTATTAGAAGACATTTATATATCCTTATACTCTTGGGAAATTCTAGTTGACTTTATGATCTTAACTCCCAAGAAAAACCTAGGGGTACATCCATTGATATTAGGAGTACCTTGGTTAGCTACAATAGATGCTTTCATTAGTTGTAGATCTGGTGATATGTTTATTTCTGATGGTAATTCAACAAATAAATTCACTCTATATCCTCTTGTAAAAATAATTATAGAAATATAAAATGAAGAATGGATGAATGATGACAATGATATACACACTATCTTTACTATTTCTCATATTAGTGAAGAAATTCAAATTTTAAATTAAATAGAAAATTTTGAAACATCTTCACAATGTGACGATGATCATAACTTTTAGGAACAATGTAATATTGAATACTTTTCATCTAGACAAATGTATTTATATTCTATAGAAGAATTTGGTAACTCTATAGTTGAAATATTTCTAGGGAAATACTTAAACATAAACAAAAACTTGGGAGAAATTCCAACAAGAAGAGTTAATCAAAAAATTACAAAAACATTCTTCTGTATATGCATGGGAGTACATTGATGTGAAGGGAATTAATCCTGAGACTTGCACACATCATATATATATTGAGGAAAACTATAGGTCTATTAGATAACCTCAAAGAAGGATGAATCCAAATCTTAGGGAAATTGCGAAAGAAGAATTGCAAAAATTTCTAAATGTAAGCTTCCTTTATCCAATTTCAAATAGTCAGTGGGTTTCTCCCCAGGTGATTGTCCCTAAAAATAATGGTAAATGGAGGGTATGCTTTGATTATCGAGAATTGAATAAGGTTACTCTAAAAGATTACTTTCCATTACCTTTCATAGATCAAGTTTTGGATACATTAGTAGGGAATAAATATTTCTCATTCTTGGACGATTTTAGTGGTTACAATCAAATCCAAGTAGCACCTAAAGACTAAGACAAAACCACATTTACCTGTCCATGGGGAACCTATGCTCACCGAGTACTTCCTTTTGGATTATGCAATGCACCTGCAACATTCCAAAGAGCAGTATTAGGAATTTTCTCTGATTTAATACATGATTGTGTGGAAGTGTATATGGATGATTTTACAGTTTATGGAAATTATTTTGAAGAGGCTCTTGAAAATTTGGAAAAAGTTCTTAAAATATGCAAAGAAGAAAATATTTCATTAAGTCATGAAAAATGCTTTATGATGTTTACTGAAGGAATTGTTTTATGACACCACATTGCAGGGGATGGAATTAAAGTAGACTCATCCAAAGTTGAAGTCATCTCCAAATTATCAATTCCAAATTGTTAAAAAGATGTTATATTTTTTCTCGGTTTTACATGATACTATAAAATATTTATAGAAAAATTCACGAAAATTGCATCTCCACTCTTCAAATTGCTTACAAAATATTGTGAATTTAGTTGGAATCCTGAGTTCCAAATAGCATTTGAAACTTTAAAAGAAAAAATATCCGAGACACCCATCTTAAGAGGACCAAATTGGAAAATGCCTTTTCATATCTCAACAGATGCTTCAAATACAACTCTAGGAATTGTATTAGGACAAAAAGAATTGACCCCCTATGCCATCTACTACACAAGCAAAAATTTGACTCCTGCTGAGTTAAATTACATTGTTACTGAAAAATAATTTCTAATTGTTGTCCATTCTATTAACAATTTTAGACACTACATCACTAGCTATGAAACCTTTATTCACACAGATCATTTTGCAATTAGGTATTTAATGAATAAATATCACTAATGGCAGAATCACAAGATGGTTATTACTACTGCAAGAATTTATCATCACCATTCTAGACTGAACTGGAAAACAAAACACAGTTGCTAAATTCTTGTCTATAATTCAAAATGGCAATAATGATACTCCAGTAGAGGATAATTTTCCCGATGAATATGTTTTTGCAATATATACTAAATCTCCATGGTTTGCAAACATTGCTACTACTTAGCTACAGGAAAATTACCAACATACTTGTTTCCTAGAGAAAAGAGAAAAATACTTCAAACAAGTGCATTATATTCATGGGTAAATGACGAATTGTACAAGACAAGTCCAGATCTCATCATCAGGAGATGTGTACGAAAAGATGAAATACTTGAAATCTTGAAGGCATGCCATGATGAACCTTGTGGTGGACACTTTGCTGATAATATGATTGCTTATAAAATCCTTCATTTAGGATATTATTGGACATCCATCTTTAAATATGCCAAGGAGTATGTCAAAAGGTGTGACAATTATCAGAGAATGGGGAAACCTGTTCCTACAGATGAAATTCCCTTACAACCCCTTGTACTCATCAAACCCTTTGAAAAATGGGCTCTGGATTTTGTCAGACCAATCAATCCACCATCAAAACAAAATATTGACATTCTAGTTTGCACTAATTATGTCACTAAATGGGTAGAGGCTAAATAAATTTCTTTTGCTCATGAAAATGTTGTAGTTTCACTTCTTTTTTAGGACATTTTCAATCATTTTGGTGTCCCAAGGGAAATTGTGATAGATCAAGGATCTCACTTTACATCCAGGATGGTGCAAAATATTTCAGAGGAGTATAAGATCAAACATAGAAATTCTACTCCATATCATCCACATGCAAATGGACAAGTGGAGTCCACCAATAAAGTGATTGAAGCAATCCTCACAAAGTTTGTACATATACATAGGAAGGATTGGGCAGATAGGCTTCCTGAAGCCTTATGGGCCTACCAGACTACATGGAGGAATACAACATGACATACTCCCTATGAACTTGTTTATGGGAAGCAAGTCTTGTTTCCAATAGAATTCTAGATCAAAACCTTCAAAACAACAATCAGATTGGGACTTGATATATTGGAAGCGTAAAAGCACAGAATGAAGCAACTCAATGAGCTTGATGAGACCAGGAAAGATGCAGTTAAAAATACCATTTTAGTTCAGCAACAAAGGTCCAGATGACATGATAAATACATAAAAGCAAGAAAATTTCAAGTAGGAGATTGAGAAATTTTGTTCGATTCAAAGTTCAAATATTTCCAAGGAAAATTTCAGACTCATTGGCTTGGGCCTTATGAGATTGAAAAATTCTTTGAAAATGGGGCAGTTAGGATAAGGATAATTGATGAAGAAAATGTACCTCTTCTTATGAATGGACATGGACTAAAGGTCTTGTCTGCTCAACTTAGTGTTCCTAAATTGATGTCATAAATTGTCAACCAGGGCTAGTAAACTGTTGAAGTGTAGTGCACTATATGTGCCTAGGTATCTTCTTCCTACTTCATTGCGTTTAGTATTTTTCTAGTGTTTTTGGTTTTGTGTTTTTGTGCTAAGAGGGAAAGAACTAAATTGTTGGCAAAGAGAAGTTATTGGTCACACTAAAATAGAGCAAAATCTACTCTAAACTATGTATAGCACCTAAGAACATAAAATGCTAATTCACCAATTGCAAAGCTTGGCAAGGAAAGTAACTCATAACATTAACTCAGTCCAATTCATTTCATTAGAGATATGTTGGAACAACTTGAGAAAAGGATAAGTTTGATGCAATGAGGTTCTTTTAAGTAAACAACAACTTACAATATCACAGAGAAAATCTCATCCATAGTTAGAAATTTGTTGGAACACATTGGGAAAAGATTATCTGCAACAGAGTAAGGAACTCCATGCTAATTTAACTTATGACACTAAAATCAACCAATTATACAACTCAAGATGTTACTATTAAGCCTCATTCAAGGGTTATAGATCTCTTGGAATAGCTTTGGAAAAAGGTTGTTTGTAAAATTATGAGAAATTGCAAAATAGTGAAGACCTCAAAATGATATTAATAATTCTTGTTCATATGATAATGATGTGTTCGCAGAGATTAAGAACAAGAGAAGTTTGTAAATAATGGAGGCCGTTAAGTCTAATTTAACAGGACTAGAATGCAATTAATAAAACTCGAAATGCAATGATCATAACTGAACTAATACACAATTAGCCTTCGAAATACTACAACTGAACTAAAATTCAATTAACCTCTGAAATACTACAGCTCTATCTCATTCAATGTTAGTGATATTTTGGAACAATTCATAAGAACAAGATTGACTGCACTATTCGATGTGAGTGAACATAAACATGAAGTTCAAGAAATTGCCTAAATTAAGAACGAAACAGAGCTAAAGTTACTTATCTAATAAATATGCACAAAGCCTTTCGGACAATAGGGGCCCTCTACCATCAAATTGGCACACGAATCTCCTCAAGATTTCTTTATAACATGTATTAAAGTTGTACTTATTTCATTAAAGGAAAACGCTTCCAGAAAAAGAGTATTACAGTCTTGGACAACTTAACAACAAAACATCAACTAGCTAACTGTCTCTCGGTTCCCCAAGTTATTTTTATAAACAAAATACATAACTGTCATTGAGAAGAAATAGCAATAGGTGTCTTTTTCAATCAAAATCGAATTAGAACTCCTGTTGAGGCCTCGTACTTTGCTGAAGACATTTGCAGAGTCCTTGTCCTGGTAGAAGTCTACTTCTTAGTTTTGGTTTCCTCCACGTGCATAACCACTTGCAGATTTTTGCTCAGACTTCGTAGAGGGCAATGAATGATGTAGGTGAGTTTTGGAATTCAACCATATGCATTTTTCCTTTAGGTGACACCTGTAACCTGTGTGAACATAAGGATAACTGCGGAATATGTGACTAGCTACAGAATGGATGCATTCTGTAGCTAAGTCTAGTCAAAAATCACTACAACAACAAGACCACAAAATTTTAGTAAGTTAGTTATTGTATGCATTCTTAAAGTGACTTTAATCAATCCTATTGATCTTTTAAGCCTATAATTGATAAAGGACAAAGGAAATGAAGTGAAATTTGGTGAAAGAAAAGGACATCTTTGGGGCTCAACATGTGTATCATAAACCAATTACAAAGGAGGAATTTATCAAATTTTTTCAAGACAATGTTGATATGAAGTTGGTGAAGAAGAATCCTTCTTCTTCCCCAACTTAGTCTTAATTTTACTTTTCATATCTAAAAAAAAAGAAAAAAGAAAAAATAATATATATATATATATATATATATATATTATCCAAAAAACAAAAAATAAAAAAAATAATTGTATATGTATGAAAACCAATCGATGATTGGCATCCTTGCATAGAAAATACAAGGTGAAAATCAGAGCTCATTTTTGACATCTTATATTTTCTCCCATTCTAAAAATCCCAAATTCTTTGTTCCCTTTATTTTTTAGAAGAAATAAGAGTAGCTATAGAATTTCTACCTTTATGCATCTCTCAGAACATTCTGCAGCTATCATCACATTGTGCAGCTCTGATACACTTTTGCATCCTATTGAAGAAAGACATACTAAATAGAAGCAAGTGAAGACTCCAATTGAAGATCATGCTGAGAAGACACCTGAGGAATCAAGATAGAAAGAAGAACAACAAAGGTTAATTCCAAGGTATGTTACAAAATTTATTTAAATAATAAGGGTCAAAAACATTAGTGTATATAATTTAGATGATCATAAGTTTCCACCTCCAATTGTCATCATTAACTGATTTTACTTCGTTCACACCACAAATCCATAATTCACCACTTCATCTGTATCATATCCCCTTAATGATCAAGAATGATTTCATTAATTAATGATTAATGGTCATATCTCATACCGTAAGCCGCTTATTCATGTTCCTAAACCCTCGCTTGATTACCTATTTACCTACACGTCTCTACAATCTCCTCCTGATATTCTTAACTCATATCCAAACCCTAAATTCACCTAATCAAAGAGGAACAGTCTTGAAGGAAAAAATTCCTTACAATAGAGACATGGGTTTAATAGTAAGAACCAAGCTTGTGGGAGGAAAATTCATGGAAGGTTATCCACAGATGAAGAAAATTCTACAGAAGGTACGATCGCTTCAGTTCATAGAAAATTTTGATGGATTCCACAAAGAGGTCACTAAATCCTTCGCAAGGGACTTCGATGGGGCAGAGGTAGAAATTGGGGACATAAAGTTTTTAGTGATAGAGTCCTTCATAAGGGAAGCCATAGAACTTCCGAAAACTGGTGAAATATGGTTCAAGAACATGGAAATTCATGGAGAAGAATGGAAGATTTTTATGAAAAATTCAGGTATGGACACTGTTATTTTTAAGAAGAGAATTCCTAGTACGACACTAAAAAAAAAATGGAGGAACATGCTGTTAATTATTCAAAAATTTGTTACTTGTAGATTTGGTTGTATGTTTGTCTACCATGCCAGATTGTTAATGAATTTCCTAGAGGATGGAGAAATAAACCTCCCATACTTCCTATTGAATAACTTAAAGAGAATGTCAGGAACTGTGAAAAAAATAATTTAGTCCGTAGACAATATCATGTATCATCATGGACAAATAAAGATACTCATTGAATTCCATTTAAAAAGTATAGGAGACTCTTGGGAAAGTTTCCTAATCAGGAATAATTTTCAAGGAGAATCAAAAGAACAACCTAAGGATGATAAGAACAAAAGAAGAAGGAGGAGAAAAGTTGATACTTGTATTGAAGACAAATCCTCACCTCAACCACAACAACAAGAAGAAGAAATCACCATTGCAGAATTACTGAAGAATAAGAAACAAAGTGGTTACAAAAAGAGAGGTAATGTAAAGGAAAATGGAAAAGTTATAAACTCAGAAATCTTAAGCCCTCCACAACCAAGGAGAAGTTCCAAACTTTATAAACCCTTGAAGAAGACATCCCCATAGGAAGTAGAGTTTGTTTATTTAGATGAAGAACCCCAAGTAGCAACGCTGATTACTGCCTCTCCTATACATAATCCAAGCAGAAGAACCCCAAGTAGCAATGCTGATTACTGCCTCTCCTATACATAATCCAAGCAGAAGAACCCTAGAATTTGACCTGGCATAGCAAGAAATTTATGAATACATTGAGTCCTTAGAAAAGAGACATGTAGAGGGAAATCCAAGTGTTGAAGAACAACCTACCAGCCCACAAGAACCTCTAGTAAACACTTTGAATCAAGAAATATATGAACTAGAGATACTGAATAGGCACATCAAGCAAGAAAATGAATCTATGAAGGAACAAAAACACTTAGAAAAGGTCATCAGTGACAATACTATTTTACATTTGGGTCTATGGTATAAAAAAACAAGAAACTAAAGAAAAGGAATGGCTACTTGAACAGAAAAGTCATCAGTTTGAAGTACAAACTCCTCATGAAGAAACCAAGAATGGAAATCACCTTAAGGAAATGAAAGAAGAGGAAGTTGGATGTACTGGCAAAGGTATCAAAACAAATGCAATAAAAGGTGAAGGCTCACAATTTTGGAAATTGCATGAGGACATGAAATGGTTTCTTAGTGGGGGTATTTTGAACCTCAAAACTGTTCCTATTTTGACATATTTTTCCACCATCTTTTCTTCATAATTTTTCGCAAATCCATAAACAAAATCAGTGATAATTGACATATTTTACATCTAAGAAGGCATTTAGATTATCTCTATTTTATATTGTAATGTTTCTTATTATTTCGTGATTTTTTTTTAATTAGCTACATAATTCGTGCAATTCTGTAGCTAACCTTTATTTATGTAGCCAATGTTATTGTTTGATAGGTTTCGAGAAGAAAATGAAGAAGCGAGTGATATGGGTAGATTTTAAATGGTCCATATATGGATTGTATCCTACTTACCTATTCAATTTCGAGAAGCATTATGCCTACAATCGCGGTCAAAAATCAGTCAAAATAAGGAACGAGATTAGGAGACAAAGATTCTTGATTTTCTCTTATGTAGAAAATCAAGAAAGAGACATGAATACTATGCTTCTGATTAGACTTCTAGTCTTAGCTTTATTTTTCTTTCCATATACGAAATTGTCTCAGACGATTTAATTTAAAACCTTGTATAAATACCTGTCTGTCGAAACCGGGAATAAGCTTGATTTTGTGATAATAATGTGATACACTTTTAAACTCTGTTTTTTTAATGAAGAAGACTAGTTCTAGATCACTGATGCACAAATAGCCTAAGTAGATTTACATTTGTTCTATTGCAGAATGCCCCTTCATGGAAAAGAGGTTTTTTAGTTATTTCGTAGTTTCAATCTATTGTCATTTCATAGCTTAATTTATCGTCATTTCGTAGTTAATTCCTCGTCGATTAATAGTTTAATTTTTCATCATTTCATAGTTTAATTCCATGTCAATTAGTTTCTAAATGTTTTCTGAATCAGTTATTTACATTTACGCATAGTTGATTGTTACATATTTTTCTCTCACGAATTGTTTCATTATTGTGACTCTGTCAACTTCCAATTGAAATTGATTCTTGCATTTGATTACACAACAACCATAGGATTTAGATTAGACATTTTATTTTGCACAATAGATACTCTGTCATTCTTTGCTTGCCTTAGTTAAATTTGAATTCAAGTAGCACAGCCAGTACAAATAGATTTGATGCTTTTGTGCCATGGAATATAGAATAACATTAGATTAGAGTTATATTTTGATCATTCTTAGATAGATTTAAAACTAGGACAAAGTTAGATTAGAATTATAATTTGATCATTTTAGATAGATTTAAAATTAGATCAGATGCTTTGTTTTCATAGAATTAGTGTTCTCAATTGATAGGTAGAATATGGTTTTATTTTTGTTATGTTGATAGATAGAATATAATCCAGAGATCAATAGAATTCAATAGAATTTGGAATGATGCTTTGTTTAGATGCAGAATAAGATGCTTTCCATAGATGTTTTTTCGACATAGAATAGTCTAACATAGATCATATTTAATTACCCAAAGTTTATTTATTTTTATGAAATATAGATTAGTTAATTAACACTTCCTTTTCTTCCTTATTTTAAATTTTCTATTTCATTAATTTTCAAGAATTAATTTGTAAGTCAATTTCTCTTCTTAGAATAAAAATAAAACTTCCTTTTATTCCTTCTTAAGATCAGTTTTTCATCATTAAATTTCTTTTAGATTCAATTATTTCTTAGCATTCAAGATTTCATTTAAAAGTTTAAATTTCATTCTTTAGATTAGTTTCTAGTTTTGACATTAGACATAAAATACAAACCCCCAAAAACAAATATAGAAAAATATACAACGAAGTAAGAAAGAAGGGCATCTAAGCATATATAGTGCACCAAACCTCATCAGATTCCTAACCTTGGTCGGTAATTTATGATAGAAATTTAAGACATTAAATTGACTAAAAAAATTCTTAGGCGCCTCAAAGGAGGTTTTCACCTATGATCTTTTATTTTTCTCTTTTTCCAACCCATTGACTGCCTCATGGAGGTTTTCAATTAATGAGCCAATCTCAGAGACCTCAAAGGAGGTTTCCGCCTAAGATTTTATTATTTTCCTCTTATTTTTTCTTTTTCTTTTTCTATCCTATTCTACTTAAAAAAAACATTTTTTTTTTCAAGTATAGGAATACTTCCAATGGAATCATGTGCACATAAAAATTATAGATAAACTCATGCATAGGCTCAAAACATATGCTTTGACATGTACCTAAATGTGAGAGAGCAACTACTTTGAGTGAGATGAGATGAATAATTTTTGAAGAAGAGTGTTTTGCTACAGCTTGTTGATTTTCTGGAACCAAAACTAAATACAAATTTGATTCCCTTGGTTTTCTTTCTCATCTAGATCATTATTCATGTCTTCTTCTACCATGACATTCAAATATTCCCATTTTGTTGATTATTCTCTTAAAAAGATGGAGGATATGATGGTAAACTTGAGTGAACTCTCTCAATCCCTGATTCTGATGTCTTCTCTTCATTAAGTGCAACCCATGATTCTTTGGTCTTCTCATTTGAATATTTCTTTTTTGAATGTTGTCCTTCAATGAAATCATGATAGTTTTTTTTTGCAATACTCTTTCTTAGCCAAGATGAATACCATTTAGATCAAGGAGATGTTATGAAGTTTTGTACCTCATCATTGTAAGTGGGTTGAGCTACTTCCTTGTGTGGGTTTGTAAATGGTGGTACATGTAGTTGAGAGGGAGAGGATCTTTGAGATGAATGTGGTTTGGGTTGTGGTTGTGGTGGAGGTGGATGGTAGGGATAGCATGGAGATGGATATGGAGGATATTGAGGATATTGTGTAATTCTCCCATAAGGTCCTTTCAAAAATTGGTTTTGGGGTTGATATGGCTAAGGTTTCCAAGGAAAGGGTATGTTCCAATTACTTTGAGATGGATGTGCATAACCTTGAAATTGTGAATTAGGTTCTTGTATCATATTAGGTTGACTAGGTTTTCATGGTCTTCTTTGACCTACATAGCATAAATTCTTTGGTGATTTAATTGCTCAATTGTCCTCTTGGTAAAATTCCTTCAACCATGGTAATGATGAGAAATATTTAATTGCATGTGATTCTGCATGGATAAAAAAAATATCAACATCCTCTCTTTTGCTCATTTTTCATTGTTAACATTTCTACTTGTTCACTTATATTTCTAAGAATTTTTTTTTGAAAGCTATTAAGAAAATTTCCAAGTTCAACTTGACTTACCGATCTTGATGTTCATTTACTTACTCTTTCCCTTCCTCTTTATATTTGATTGCATGTTTCACAAATTTATTCAAATTATAATTGGTATACACCGCCTCTACTCATGAGATTAAGGAGATCAATCCAATCATCCCTAATTGTTCTAAGTAATATGGTTTTTAGCGTGTCAAATCATAAATGATGCAATTTTTCCCTCTTAACATTATATATAAATCTATATATTATATCCTAAATGCTCTCATCTTCTTTTTGATTCATTCTAAATATTTCTTCTTTAAGATCACAATATTTATATTTTTCTAGAAATACCTTTTGCATATCATTCCATGATATTATTGAATTGGTCCCTAAACCCATGAACCATTTAAGAGCTCTATCTTTCAGTTTTTCCGGAAAAAAATCTCAACTTTTGAGTGTTTAGTAAGTAACCATAATATCCACAAAGGATTTCAAATTCAAAGAGAAAGGTTTTCAGATTCTCTGACTTCATACCATGGAAGTTGGGAAGGAAAGATGGATGGATGTTTTTCATATGCAAACTGACATAATTATATTTAATTGGAAATCCAAGAGGATCTTCTTCATTTTCATCATCTCCATCCATTTCTTCTACCTTCTCTTTGTAATATTCCCAAATAGGGACTGCTCAACCATGCATGCATAAAAAATGAATTTTCAGAAATATATGCTATAAATCATGAAATAAACTCTTGGATCCTTTAGATCAGACAATATAAAACCTAAATCCAAGAATAGAGTGGAAACAAATCAAACTAGGTGGGTCAAACAGACCTCCCACACCTAGGATTGCAAAAAAAACGGCTAAAACCCCAAACACTGCAACACAGGAATTTCTGCATAAACGAGAATGCACAATATAATGAGGGCTTATACACATAAATAGTATATATAAATATATCTGATATTATATTTAATAATATGGCTCAAAAACAGAGATCTAGTCTCCTCATTACAAAATATAGAGAACCCGGGAAGGGTTTCTAGGAATGCACTCAAATACAAATGGTGATATTTAGCAATAATACTTAAAACTGAAGCACATGAGTATAGAAGGCTGAAATAATATAAATATGATGCAGATCTGATTAAAGGTATTCCCCCATGAAAGGATGAACCTCTCAATCATAGGAAAACTCCTAAAAAGAACCACCGGATCCACTGCAGAAACTGCCCTCCAGAAATAACACAATTCCAGAATGGAATAACACTATAGGTGATGGAAATGTCTTGGCCTGCTACCAAAGATATGAAATCAGCCCAATAACCCTCCAAACTGATCCTCCAATAGAAGGAAACCTCCCTCCTATGCAAAAACAACTCAGAAAGTGGGTTTCTCAACCCTCCATTGCAACACCATACAACTCAACACAACCTCCTGCAGAAACTATGCTGAAACTAAAGAATGAAGCTTGGAACCATTTCCATATGTGTGGAATGATAGATCAGGTCTCTCCCAAGAGCTACTCAAAGGGAAGATAAGGAATTCTTGAATAAGAATACCTTAGTGCTAAACAACACCGACAATCTTAGCTAACAGCTAAAGAGAGAAAAAGTCTAAGCAAACATAAAAATATTATTCATAAGCTAACCCAAAATGGCTGCCATCCTCTTCCTTATAAACTAAGTGAGCCTTCTCACCTTGGGTCCCACTCAACTAGGTTTCCACTATCACACAAAAAATATCCCTCCAAAACTGCGTTGTGCCTTCATTAGAGCCACTCCTCTAAACTGTGTTGTTTGATTTGGTCAAGGTTGACCTCTTAAACCTGCTTGAGCCCTTTTCAAACCTAAGATTCTTCAATCCAGCTCACATATAGCTATATAGGCTGAACCTCATTCACATTGAGCTCTTTGATTTGTTGATTCACTCCTTCTACATTTATGTTGTTGACTTGGTCAAACATGACTTTGTCCACATGCAAAATGTCCCTATTCACACATGAGAGTGTAAAATTCAGCTAGCATTATGATCCCCTTTCACACTATGAGGGATTTAATCCTTATTTCTGAAATGTGTGGGCCTCCTTACCCATTTATTCATCTCCTAGGTGACATTAGCAAAATTTAATATTCCAATTTGCTGCATGCAAATTTTGGAATGTTACAGTCCTCCCCTCCCAAACGTTGCTTGTCCTCAAGCAACTGCAAGGATAGAGCTGAAGAGCATCATCTTCTCCCCTTGTAGCAACCTCATAAAATAAAATCCTCCAAGGATCAAGGTGTTGTCTCATCAACATATCTCCAAGTTGACCCTCCCAAGTAAACAAGCTAGCTCTTGGTGAACACCCCAAATAGCTATCATCATCTGACAATAAAATATCAATGGAGGAAACATTGGGTGGTATAAAGGCCTTCTTGAGGCATTTGGTCTGATATATATTGGGATCTACCATCCCCATATGAATCTCCCATCCCCAAGCTATCATCCATACAAAATGAGTTACCTCCCAACATGGCAACTCCTGAAAATCCTCCTTCACCTTGAGCTCCTGCAAAGTAGGTGGGTTGAAATTCTGAACATGGTAGACAAAGTAGCCTACCCCATGCTATCCTCCTCTCCACTTAAGATAAGTGCAGAGAATTTTTTGATCTTGGGTTGCAATAATGTTGCCCTCAAGTGGCAAGAAGGAAGCTAGATCTCCAAAGATCCCTTTCCCAACATTGTGAATCAAGCTGGCCCAAACCATCTCATACATGATGGATAAGAAATCACCACCATATGGCATCCCATCCATCTTATGTCCCTCCTCATAAATAAAGAAATATTTTGATGTGGTGGCCATATCTCCTCCCATGCTCCCCTTAGATCACGTAATGCAGAAAGTGTGGGAATCCTCCTTCCCAAAGAACACATCCATCCAATGTGTTTCTCCCCCAATCATGCTCCCCATAAAGGAAAGAACAACATCAGAAAATGGGATCATGATTAGCATCAAAATGAAAGAAATATTGAAGGTTTCATGTGGTGCTGGAAGGTACCAGCAGTCTCCCAAGTGGTCACAGCATAGTCTTTCCCATTGCAGCTTCAGAAAATAGCATGGAAAGTTGTTTCTTGACAAATGGCTAGTTGTGTAAGTCACCACATCTACTAGAAAATAGTAAATGGCTGAATATATCAACTGAGCATATAAGAAGTAACCAAAAAATTTCCCAAATTTATACAATAGATGGTTGTCTCCATCATAATAGCTGGCCAAAAATGGTCCATGGAGCCCAAAGAAAAGCTTGCCCCTTTGTGGAGCAATGCACTGCAAACAAATGGTAAGAGCATGCAAATATTGTGTTAGACAATCAATAAATGCAAAAATAGAATTATTACCATGTAATGAAAGTAATATGATGATAGGATCCATAAATGAGTCCTCCATAGTGGTATGGCATACTCCTATGAAGAGGAATGAACCATATGCTGCATGAAGATCCTCCTTCTTATGCGTGGAAATCCAAGTCAAGAAGGACATACCACAATAACAGATGAATGCAACCACCAATCTATCATTTTCACCTCCTCCTTGTCCACCAAGTGCATCAAATGTGAAGTGATCCTGCAGACACTCCATCAATAAGTCCATGCTCCAAAGTGACAACGTTGTTGGCCTATGCCAATAGGCTCCTGCCAACTCATAACTCCATCCTTTGACATGCTCAATGTCAAAGACTCCTCCCATAATGCTGCCACATAAAAGAATTTTTTTCCAAAGTGGAAGTACTTCCAGATCATCTAAGGCTAAGGAGTAGCCCCTTTGCACCATGGTAGTGCCATATCCTACTCCTGAAACATCATGCAAAGTGTGAGAGAAAATCTGCCCTTGCTCTCTCAAAATCCTCCAAAGAAACAAAAGTTTTTGCTGCCTCCTCATACATCCATCACACAAATTATGTGGTGAAGACATAATGATCATATCATCACAATGCATCCACACTCCTTGCTGCCCAATGATGTAATTATCCTACCAAATTCCTTCCACCCACATACCCTTGGAAGAAGGATATGCCCCATGATGGCCAAACTCCTTCAAGAGTAGCCAATGCAGCCAAGCCTCCCGTTGCCCGGTGTCATATATTTGCAAGTAGCTTACCAGATTCTTGCTCTCCATCCACTCCCATTCCTCCCAATGTGAGTGTCTCCCATTATGATCAACCTTGGTACCCTTCCAATGAAGACTACCCTTCTCTCAAATCAGATTCTTTTTCTTGTATTCCATGGGATATTGAAATGTAGCTCCTTGAAGATCCTCTAGAAAAGGTCTCACACCAATGATCATCTTGAATCCATAAGGATCCAAGTGGGCTGAAGGCAAAGCCTCCTTACTGCTACCTCTTGACAGCACTGTAAATATCCTCCATGGTGTTTTGGCTATCTCATGTCCCAACTCAAGGATGAACATATGGTTTTGCATAAATTTGTTTGGGACAAAGTTCATCCCATCCTCCAAGAATTCATACCCCAACCTCACATGTGGTGTGTAGCCCAATAGTGGCCCATTAGAATGATGTTTGATCCCTTCCTTGATCAAATCAAGGTTGCATAGCGCAGTGCAATTATGTTGTTCCAAATGACTAGTATGCAATGGTACACAATCCTCCATATGATTTGCAGAAACAATAGGAGATGAAAATTTAGGCATACCTTGATGAAATTTGGAAGTATCTTGTATGGCTGTAAGGGCTTCTTCCTCCAATGAGTTATCTCCTCCAACTGAAGATGTTGAGGGATGCTCCTCCCTAGTTGTGACAACGCTGGTACAAGTCTCCCCCAATGGTGGTGAGGGCTTCTTCTCCTCTGATTTTTCTTCACCAAATTTCCCAATCAACCTTCGAGTAAACTCAGAAAAAGTAACCACTCTTTCATGGCTCAAATGGCCGAACCACCAAATTTTTTGCTTCACCCTCTAGGTGCAGTGCTACAATCTCTACAACCTCCCTTTCTACCACCAGATGTAGTAGGATGAATGAATATAGTTTCCTTTCCCAAACCCTTGCTGCAGATGACCCATAAAAAGTAGACAATAAAAACCTATTGCCCTTGATCCTTCCTTGGCCACAAGGTTTTCTTTCTTCCTCCAAATGAATTAACTAAGGGAAAGCTAGAGTCTCCTTGAAAGCTCCAGGTTGAGAATTGTACTCAACAAGGTATTCACTTAGAATCATGTGATCCAAGTGTCCTCCCTCTTCCAGAAATTTTTCCTCCTTATCAAAAGGAAAGGATATGTTCCAATGCTTTGGAATTCTCTGCAATACTGATCTCCTCTTCTGATCATAGGAAGTGCATGGCTCTTCCTTCTCTTGAAACTCGCTAGAAGTTTCACTGCTCCTTTTCTTTTATTCTTGTTTAACCTCCTTGGAGAGTTTATTCCTGGATATGAAAAATGATGAGAGAAATCTCATCCTTTCCATCATTCTGGATTTTATTTTTCTTTTATAGAACTTTGGCTTGAAGTCCACAGGCTGAGCCAAAGATCTTGCTTCGATACCACTGCAATATTCCCAAATAGGGACTGCTCAACCATGCATGCATAAAAAACGTATTTTCAGAAATATATGCTATAAATCATGAAATAAACTCTTGTATCCTTTATATAAGACAATATACAACCTAAATCCAAGAATAGAGCTGAAAAAAATCAAACTAGGTGGGTCAAATAGACCTCCCACACCTAGGATTGCAAAAAAAAAAGGCTAAAACCCCAAACACTGCAACACAGGAATTTATGCATAAAAGAGACTGTGTAGTATAATGAGGGTTTGTACACATAAATAGTATAGACAAATATATCTGAGATTATACTAAATAATATGGCTCAAAAATAGAGATCTAGTCTCCTCATTACAAAATCTAGAGAACCTGGGAAGGGTTTCTAGGAATGCACTCAAATACAAATGGTGTTCTTCAGCAATAAGACTGAATAATCATTGCATACTGAAGCACATGAGTATATAAGGCTGAAAGAATTTAAATTTGATGCAGATCTGATCAAAGGTCTTCCCACATGAAAGGATGAACCTATGAATCACAAGAAAACGCCTAAAAAGAACCATCAGATCCACTGCAGTAACTGCCCTCTAGAAATCACGCAATTCAAGAATGGAATAACACTGTTGGTGATGGAAATGTCTTGGCCTGCTACCAAAGATCTTATATCAGCCCAATAACCCTCCAAATTTATCCTCCAATAGAAGGAAACCTCCCTCCTATGCAAAACCAACTCAGAAAGTGGGTTTCTCAACCCTCCACTACAACACCTTGCAACTCAACACAACCTCCTACAGAAACTGTGCTAAAACTGAAAACTGAAGCTTGGAACCAATGCCAAATATGTGGAATGATAGATCAGGTCTCTCCCAAGAGCTAAACAAAGGTAAGAGAAGGAATTTCTTAACAAGAACCCCTTAGTGCTAAACATCACCAAAAATCTTAGCTAAACAGCTAAAGAAAGCAAAAGTCTAAGCAGACATAAAAATATTATTCATAAGCTAACCCCAAATGGCTGCCATCCTCTTCCTTATAAACTAAGTGAGCCTTCTCACCTTGGGTCCTGTTGGGGTCTTGTGATTTGGAAGATTGGCATACCAAATGACAAGGCAACATCAGAACCACTTTGGAATCCTAGGATCTAGCCCTCCTGGATTCAGAGAGGGATCTCTCTATATGTGTGTTAAAATTATATGCTTTGAGGCTTATGATATTATATTAGGCTAGTTATGAATTACAAGGGGTTTTTTTTTTTGTTGGTTGGGGATCATTAAATGAGAAGGTCATGTGAAGTGAAGGAGGAAATAAGTGGAAGGATGTTTCAGCATGGGAAGATAGGTAAAAAAAAAGTGCTAAGCCATTGGGCTATGGAGTCATAAAAGGATTTACTTGCACAAAAACTATTCAAGGGTTTTCATAGGGCAAGTAATCTACATTAGAAGATATTTTAAGTTGAGTTTGTGGTATGGACATTAAGAAGTGTGGTGAAAGAAGAAAACATATAAGAAAACAAATGACAACCTAAGATCAAGTAAGGACTTTTAACCTATCCTACTTTTGACATACTCTCAAGGGAATAACATTTAAGATAAACATAAAAAGTATCCTAAGATCAGGTAAGGACTTTTAACCTATCTTTATTTCGGCCTACTCTTAAGGGAAATCTTCAAAACATCTCTTTAAGACTAAACAAGGGACAGGGCTAACCATAAACTTCCTTGATTAGGACTCTACTTAGCATGCAGTGAAAAGATAATTCAAGAACAACATCTCAAGTTCTACTAAGCAAGACATGGGCTCACCAACATTCCTTGACTGGTTATACTCTATTGAAATAATTCCCAAACACACATTTAGAAGAAAAAATAAAGATAAATCTTATCAGCCAGAATTAGGGTACCTTTAGAAGTAAATCCTAATCTATACTTTCTTTTCCTTATCAAATAATATGAACACAGTGGAAACATAAGGAGAATAAAAATTACAGTGAGAATAACATCACCAATGATTTAGATCAGGATCTAGTGAATCTGCTTGTGTATTTGATGTGCAAACCAGTTACATACTTTGAGTCCAATGGCTTTCTACAGTCCAATACTTCTCTTCCCAGCCTACTATATTACAACTGCTCAACAACTCTTACTCAATAACAGTTCAACAATTAACAATTTTCCAACCCTTTACAATGAGTTTTCTATGAATACATATAGGTGAGAGAGGAAGAGAAGTGGAGTAAATGGTCTCAATGGGTCAGTTAAGACAGAGTAGGGATCCTTTTGAATGCTCCACTCTATTTAATAAATATAACATTAACTACTCGGACCATTTTGGTAGTTTTTTCTATCTTTGAGGCATATCTGGTAGGCTGGTAATAACTCCAACGTGTGTTCTTTTAGAGATTTCTTCTGACTGCAGTAGTTCTGTTTAGGCTTCCGGGACAAGTTAAGTGAAAGAATGGGCTTTGAGGATTTCCCATACTTTCACAATAACTACTCTGACAGTGGAAATGTCTCTGTTTGTAGTAACTGCCAGTTTTTTCCTTGGTAGGTAAAATGCAGATCATGGTGGCGGTTAGACATTTTGACTGAATTAACTACTTTGTTATGTCGTGCATGAGGCCTTCTATCTTGTGATTTTTCCTGGCTGATTGTTTTGAATTTAATCGATTTGTCTTCAATACTATGCTTTATCTTTAATCTTCTGATCTTTGTCTTCATTGCTGGCTGTACAGATGGTAGTGATGCATTGGAGGACCTTGCTGTGTAACCAATATTCGCGATATATTGATTTAAGCATGGAATTTCAGCCCTTTTAGTCCCTTTTGTCTTTGATTGAGCCTCAGAGGATCGTCACCCTTGACTCTAAGCCACTATAATTGGCCGTGGGAAGACTTTATATCCTTTCTGCCATGAAAACCTACAACATACACAAACTGTTAAAATAAAACCTGCAATGCTTGGGTTAAACTGCTTTACAGAGGCTCAAGAGTAGCGGAAGAGCAGTGCAAGGGAGGTGGAATGCAGGCAGAGGTTTAAAATTTTCTTTGGCACGAAGAACTGCAAAAGCGATTGTTGTTGCATAGATTGTCTAGGCACTGCGACAACAGCTCAGATCGGGGGTATCACCCTGATCCCCAATCTCTCTATCTAAGATGTCTTCTTGCAAGCTAAGGGAGGTAGACCCTAATAGAAATGAAGAAACAAAATTGGTTGAGAATCAACCAACTCAGGAGACACAAATGAAAGACCAAGTACTTGATGAGATTAACGAGATTTCACAAATCCAATTACATTAAAACCAGTGCCTTATGGAGTTAAAAGATCCTGTTATGCAAATAAAGCCAACTAATTGATGTATTATTGCTGCTATGAAACACAAATGACCACAATGATATTCAATAGAAAACACCACAACTATGCATTAAAATAATCTGAATCCACAGTAATGCGATCATGAAATGACTATCAAATTGAAATGCCAGATCATTGCAATATTTCCGAATTTATAATGTTCCAATTTATTACAATCCAGAAATCAAAATGTTCCTGTATAGTCAAACTTAGGATAAAAAATTAAAAATTCATTTGACTATGAAGATTTTTTGAGAATTTTTTATATTTTTTTATATTTTATCATTTTTTAAACAAAATATAAAAAAACTAACACTATGGACTAAAATCTAAAATTAAAAAAAATAAAATCTAAAAGAAAAACTAAAAAAAAAAATCGAATTGAATTTTGAAACAAAACTAACATTACAAAATTTAAAATCTAAAATCTATGCTTAACGAAATTAAAAATAAAAACTAAATAACAAAAATCTAAAACTAAAAAAATCGAATTAAAAAATAAACCTAAATTAACGCTAACCTAACTTAACATTTATTAAAATCTACAAGTTAAATCTAAAGTCTACGAATTGAATCTAACACCTAAACAAAAACTAACGATTTACAAATTAAAATCTAACAAAACAAATGAAACGAAAATAAACAAAAAAAAAATGTAAATGCATGGATGCGGGTTTTAAAATTCATGTACGCGTGCCTTTGTTTGTTGTTTGCAGGTCAGAGAGGGAGGAAAATGACAGAGGAGTGAAGAGTCAATGACAGGATGCGTAGGAGTAAGCTGTAGGTGGAAGGTGGAGGAAGAGGGTCGACGGGCAGCAAAGAAAGGTAAGACGACATAGACGAAGACTGCGAAGTCGATGGTTGGACGGCAGACGGATTAGGGTCTGACGACAGAGAAGGTAAATGCAGAACGACAAGGAAGATTGGACAAGGAGCACGTGAGGACAGAAATGCAGAAGAAAAGGGTAGCGTATGGATTAATGAAGGGCAGATGCAGAGATTTGACGTAACATTTTATGGAGGCATGAACCTAGTACAATAAAAAAATGTCCAACAAACTTAAATTCTTTCCGTCAAATTCAGATATTAGAATGCTAAACTTGAAATCTTCTTTTTACACTCAGATCTGCTAGAAAAGCGATCCTGAGATCAGATCTAGCCCTATGAGGGTTAGATATAACTCAAATTAAAAAAAAAATTCTGCAAACCCCCTGCAAACCTGCAAAACCAGAATAGATCCAAAAATATACACAAAATTTATTAAACCCTTACAACCTAAAAAATATTTACAAATTTACAGTGCTAATTTACAGATCATAAACCCTCTTGGCCATATTTAAAACAGTTCAACACAATTATTTTAGAAATTCAAATTTTTAAAGAGAGGCACAAGTCCTCTGCAAAACCACAATTTCGTAAGATAGCTTTGAGAATTTAGAAACAATGGGCTTTTTCAGATTTACGAAATCTGAGAGTCGGCTGGTCCAACTGAAGACTTCCCCAGACACTCAAACCTTTTAAAAAAAGATTCCCTATATGTAGATTAATCCATGAAGGCCATCAACCATCAAAATTCCAAACAAAGTAGCATAGTTTAGAAATGAATCACCACATAGATCTGGAAAAGGAACACCAAAGTTTGTAACCCCAAAGTCTTTATGCTTTATTCATCAAAAGGAATCACAAGAGCTTCCAAGAACAAGTGCATGATCCAAAGATCAGATCACTCGAAGACTGACAAAGACCTCTAATTTATAAGACAAAATCTCCAATGGCTAGTTCGGTTGATCCATGTCAAAATAATCTCGACCGTCGAAAAGATTTGATCATCTTTTAATCTGGACCGTTGAAATTATACATTTGAGGAAAAAACGAATTTATCATTTAATTCCATTTTAATTAACTCAAAAATAATCTTTTTGAGTTAATTACCTCAAAATTTTGACTTTGACTTAACCACCTAGGCCCAAGGGTCCAAAATTTCTTGAAATCCTCAATATTCCCTTGGCCTGGAGCCTTTAAAAATTCATTTTTTAAGGACCAATGAATTTTTCCCTTGAAGAATTTCATACTCACCTAGGACCTAAAATTAATTAAATTTCTGGTTTAAGATTTTTTTATTAATTTGACCAGAAAATTTAATTAATTGACAGAGAGGGAATTTTAATTATTTTTTCCAACCCTCTTTACATAAAATAAATACATTTAGACACATGAAGGGGGAGTACCCATTCATATAGACCCTCAAATAGGTACCCAATTTTGCGACTCAAAACATGATCTAGTAAACCAAGTAGCTTGTAATAAAATAATCTAGCCAAATAGCTAGGATTATTCCCAAACTACTTTTACAAAGAATCGATAGAAAACACTAGGAATCACTTAGCATGCTGATGACAAACTCCACCCTAGCTTTGGGGTGAGGCTGGAGGGGAAAACTCTGCCGATCACTTGTGTCGAAAAACAAAAGTAAATTAGTGAGACAAAAAACCTCCTAGGATAGAAATCGTCACCGACATACTAGGCTTACCTAGGCTGTTACATACATGACGGTCTTACTTAGATCATTTTCATCATAAACATGCAGAATGGATTTACATAATTTACAAAACTACCGGCTGTCGATGAAATTTTGAATGGCGTGAACCTCGAACATGATAAGTCCCATTTGAAAAAAATGGGGGTGTAATGCTATGGGGTTGTTGACAAAGTGTGGTCAACATCTGGCTCTACTTGGGGACACGTTGCTTCATCGGAGGAATGTGAGAATCCAGAATCTGTATCCAAGCAACACACAAAATTACATAAGTAGTGTCCATCCAAATATCATCATATAACATTAAGCACAAGAAAAATAGAAGCTCTTCTATCATTTATTATTCTACTTAACATGAAAAGTAAATCTAATTTAACTGCAAAATGAAATGCTAAAATAACAAGGTATAAGGTTATAGATACAATACAAAGGATGCCCTGTGGCATCATATTTTTTCAATATAGTGCATGCTGAGCATTTTCCTGCTTTCAGGCAAGTCTATTGGCTGCTTTTCAAATGTGCCATGTCCAATCTTGCTAATTGTAGGACTCTGTCTTATCCGAATGTCAGGCTGCTCTCGTCCATTAGACGAATCAAACTGCTTACTTCTTCTTTTCTACTTTTTTCTCTTCGTCTGAGTGGGCTATGATGTTAGTAATGAGACCACTGTAGATTTCTTGTCCTTATCTTGAAAATTCTTGTACAAAACATCTGATGAACCTGTAGTGTGACCAATCTTATTCTGAATATACTCTGTCAAAGGTGAAACATAAGCTTGGTATTTCTCAACGTCCTTTGTAGCCATAGTTAATTCTTCCTTAATGGGAAAAGTGACCTCCGTGTGACGAGATGGAAATTGCTTCAACAAACTAGGAGGCCTATGATCTGTTGACAAATCTGACTTGGGTTGGAAATTCTGCATGTGTGATCTTTCCATTTTTTCCAAATTATTTTGGATATCAGTAGAATTCTTAACATTATCAATAGTAATTTCCCTCGTATGACTCTCTTTAATAGTCAACAAATTGTGTTGAAGAGACATCTGATTAGAATGATTAACTTCCATCATCTTTAACCTGTTTTCCATGACATTTATTTCTTGTGCATGACTCTCTTCAATCGTCAACAATTTGTGTTCCATTTTTTTTGTTGATTCATCATTATCTGCTTTCATGGCCATGAAGAAATTTTGAATACAATTCATCTCTTTCTCATGTTTTTATTCTAAGGCCAATAACCTACTCTGGATTGAACCAATTTCCCGAGCGTGATCCACTATTATTTTTTCTTGATTAAGTTCCATATTTTTAATGATTTGAGCCTGGTTGGCTTCCATATTCTTGATTACCTGAGCTTGATTTAGCTGTATATCCTTAACCATCTGAATCAATTCGTTAACAAGATGCTTATCATTGTCAAGACTGATTTGACAATTTGTTTTTGCTTCACCACTATCATGGATTTGTGCTGTCGTGGTACAAGTGGATTCATCCTGAGAATTGTCTGGAAATCTCCTGCTGATAGTTGAGTCCTCTACAATATCAATTTCATTATTTTGCATAATACTAGGAGCACAATGTGAGTCATCCTTTTTTATATATTTATCTCTAAAAGCATTGATGATGTCTTTTAAACAATACTCCTCATCACAATTTCGAAACCAATCGATAGCATCACCTTTTAAGGAATAGTCGAAGAAACGTATCTTGACATCTTCATGATTATATTGTGAAGGATGACAATATTTATTTATAAAAAAAGTGACCATCCATAGATGCTGTAGAGCAACGCCTGGATTACCACTTGAGAAAAAAGGCAGTTTAGAAATGACCTCTTCCGGCATGTCATGAAAGGTGTCATCCATGATGTCCTGTTTAAAGGTTAAGAGGATGTTAGAGAAAGAGATCCGTTTTCAAGAATAGTCAAAAGGTCCTCAAGAAGCGAGCTTCTTAGCAGGAACTCTTGTAAGAAATGAAAGAAATGGAGTCGCCACTTGAACATGAAACTAATTCTGAAACAAAAGAAATAATCGAGAATAACAGATGGATATCAGGGAGGGATTATTGTCTGGGATTAAATAGATGAATAAGTGGAGTTGCCACCCAAACAAGAAGCCAACCGAAATGTCTAGGTGCTAAAGATATGATGATGAAATGATTAGTGAGATGATGAAAAGATGAAGAGATGAAGAGATGAAATGATGCTAGAAAATGCTATGCCTTGTGACAAGATAATAAATGGCAAGGAAAGATTAGAAGATTATAAAATGTTGCTAAGACCAAGGACAGAAAAAAATCTATCCCCGGTAACGACGCCAAAAAATGTTGTCGCACAGATTGTCTAGGCACCACGACAATGGCTCAGATCAAGGGCTATCACCCTAATCCCCAATATCTCTATCTAAGTTGTCTCCTTGCAAGATAAGGGAGGTAGACCCTAATATAAATGAAGAAACATAATTGGTTGAGAATCAAACAACTCAGGAGACATAGCTGAAAGACCAAGTACTTGATGAGATTAACGAGATTTAACAAATCCAATTAACTTTAAAACCAGTGCCTTATGGAGTTAAAAGATCCTGTTATGAAATTAAAGCTAAGTAATTGATGTATTACTGCTACTATGAAACAAAAATGACCACAATGATATTCAATAAAACGCACCACAACTATGCATTAAAATAATCTGAATCCACAGTAATGCTATCATGAAATGACTATCAAATTGAAATGCCAGATCATTGCAATATTTCCGAATTTATAATGTTCCAATTTATTCCAATCCAGAAATTAAAATGTCACTGTATAGTCAAACTTAGGATAAAAATTTAAAAATTCATTTGACTATGAAGATTTTTTGAGAATTTTTTATATTTTTTATTATTTTATCATTTTTTAAACAAAATATAAAAAAACTAACACTATGGACTAAAATCTAAAATTAAATCTAAAATCAAAAAATTAAAATCTAAAAGAAAAACTAAAAAAAACTAAAACTAAAACTAAAAAAAAATTGAATTGAATTTTGAAACAAAACTAACATTACAAAATGTAAAATCTAAAATCTACGCTTAACATAATTAAAACTAAAAACTAAATAACAAAAATCTAAAACTAAAAAAATCGAATTAAAAAATAAACCTAAAACTAACGCTAACCTAACTTAACATTTATTAAAATCTAAAAGTTATATATAAAGTCTACGAATTGAATCTAACACCTAAACAAAAACTAATGATTTACAAATTAAAATCTAACAAAAAAATGAAACGAAACTAAAAAAAAAAAAAAAAAACGTAAATGCATGGACGCGGGGTTTCAAATTCATGTACGCGTGCCTTTGTTTTTTGTTTGCAGGTCAGAGAAGGAGGAAAATGGCGAAGGAGTGAAGAGACAACGACATGATGCATAGGAGTAAGCTGCAGGTGGAAGGTGCAAGAAGAGGGTCGACGGGCAGCGGAGAAAGGTAAGACGACAGAGAAGAAGACTATGAAATCGATGGTTGGACGGGAGACGGATTCGGGTCTGACGGGAGAGAAGGTAAATGCAGGACGACAAGGAATATTGGACAAGGAGCACGTGAGGACAGAAATGCAGAAGCAAAGGGCAGCGTATGGATTAATGAAGGGCATATGCAGAGATTTGAGGTAGCATTTTATGGAGGCATGAACCTAGTACAATAAAAAAACGTCCAACAAACTTAAATTCTTTCTGTCAAATTCAGATATTAGAATGATGAACTTGAAATATTCTTTTTACACTCAGATCTGCCAGCAAAGCGATCTTGAGATCAGATATAGCCCTCCGAGGGTTAGATCTAACTCATATTAAAAAAAATTCTGAAAACCCCCTGCAAACCTGCAAAACCAAAATAGATCCAAAACTATACACAAAATTTATTAAACCCTTACGACCTAAAAAATATTTACAAATTTACAATGCTAATTTAGAGATCATAAACCCTCTTGGCCAGATTTAAAACAGTTCAGCATAATTTTTTTAGAAATTCAAATTTTTAAAGAGAGGCACAAGTCCTAGAAGACTCTGCAAAACCACAATTTCCTAAGATAGCTTTGAGAATTTAGAAACAATGGGATTTTTTAGATTTATGAAATTTGAGAGTCAGCTGGTTCAACTAAAGACTTCCCCAGACGCTCAAACCTTTTAAAAAAAATTCCCTGTATGCAGATTAATCCATGAAGGACATCAACCATCAAAATTCCAAACAAAGTAGCAGAGTTTAGAAATGAATCACCACATAGATCTGGAAAAAGAACACCAAAGTTTGTAACCCCAAAGTATTTATGCTTTATTCATCAAAAGGAATCACAAGCGCTTCCAAGAACAAGTGCACGATCCAAAGATCAGATCACTCGAAGACTCACAAAGACCTCTAATTTATACGACAAAATCTCCAATGGCTAGTTCGGTTGATCCATGTCAAAATAATCTTGACCGTCGAAAAGATTTGATCATCTTTTAATTTGGACCGTCAAAATTATAAATTTGAGGAAAAAACGAATTTATCATTTAATTCCATTTTAATTAACTCAAAACTAATATTTTTGAGTTAATTACCTCAAAATTTTGACTTTGACTTAACCACCTAGGCCCAAGGGTCCAAAATTTCTTGAAATCCTCAATATTCCATTTGCCTGGGGCCTTTAAAAATTCATTTTTTAAGGACCAATGAATTTTGCCTTTGAAGAATTTTATACTCACCTAAGACCTAAAATTAATTAAATTTCTGGCTTAAGATTTTTATATTAATTTGACCAGAAAATTTAATTAATTGATTGAGAGGGGATTTTAATTATTTTTTCCAACCCTCTTTACATAGGATAAATACATTTATACACATGAAGGGGGAATACCCATTCGTACAGACCCTCGAATAGGTACCCAATTCTGCTACTCAAAACATGATCTAGTAGACCAAGTAGCTTGTAATTAAATAATCTAGCCAAATAGCTAGGATTATTCCCAAACTACTTTTACAAAGACTCGATAGAAAACACTAGGACTCACTTAGCATTATGATGAAAAAATCCACCCTAGCTTTGGGGTGAAGCTGGAGGGGAAAACTCTACTGATCACTTGTGTCGAAAAACACAAGTAAATCAGTGAGACAAAAAACCTCCTAGGATAGAAATCGTCACCGACATACTAGGCTTACCTAGGTTGTTACATACATGATGGTCTTACTTAGATCATTTTCATCATAAACATGTAGAATGGGTTTACATAATTTATAGAACTACCGGCTGTCGATGAAATTTTGAATGGCGTGAACCTCAAACATGATAAGTCCCATTTGAAAAAATGGGGGTGTACTGCTATGGGGTCGTTGAAAAATTGTGGTCAACATCTGGCTCTACTTGGGGACACATTGCTTCATGAGAGGAATGTGAAAATCCAGAATCTGTACCCAAGAAACACACAAAATTACATAAGTAGTGTCCATCCAAATATCATCATATAACATTAAGCACATGAAAAATAGAAGCTCTTCTATAATTTATTATTCTACTTAACATGAAAATTAAATCTAATCTAACTGCAAAATGAAATGATGAAATGAAAAGGTATAAGGTTAGAGATACAATACAAAGGATTCCCTGTGGCATCAGATGTGCTCAATACAGTGGATGCTGAGCATTTGCCTGCTTTCAGGCAAGTCTGTTAGCTACTTTTCAGATGTGCCATGTCCAATATTTCTAATTGTAGGACTCTGTCTTATCCTAATGTCAAGCTGATCTCGGCCATCAGACGAATCAAACCGCTTACTTCTTCTTTTCTGCTTTTTTCACTTCGTTTGAGTGGGCTGTGATGTCTTAGTGGGCTGTGATGTCGGTAATGAGACCATATGATTTCAGCAATCATATCTTGAAAATGCTTGTACAAAACATCGATGAAGGAACTTGTTGTAGTGTGACCCGATCTTATTGGATATACTGTCAAAGGTGACACGCAAGCTTGAAGTCTTTCTGTATCCTTTACAATATAGTTAATTCTTCCTTAATGGGAAAAGTGACCTCCGTGTGATGAGATGGAAATTGCTTCAGCAAACTGGGAGGCCTATGATCTGTTGACATATCTGACTTGGGTTGGAAATTTTGCATGTGTGATCTTTCCTTTTTCTCCACCTTCTTTTGGATATTAGTATAATGCTTAACATTATCAATAGTAATTTCCCTCGTATGACTCTCTGTTGAGGAGGTAAATCTGCTCTGTGGACAGAGACGATCCCTACTAGCCCAGATTGGGTCTAGCAACAATCAAACACGCTACAGTGCAGGTTCCTAATCGTAAATAAACCGACTTGCGAGGAAGGATTACCTGGAATCCAATGCTGTTGTTTGTAGAAGAGGTGGTGCTCCTGTTCCTTTGCCCTGGTAGATCACAATCCTCACGATCCCCGTGATCGGACACCTTCACATGCAAGAAACAACACAAACGCAAGCATAAAATCCAGTGTATACAACTATATGTTAGTCGAAGAGGACATAACTCATGAACATAATCAAGAATAAGAGTGGAACCATAACCAATAGTCGCTTATCATTAAAGAGTCAAAAGAAGAATACAACCATAGCTTCGACGCAACACTATCCTTTAGTGGGTCATCAACAAAACATGTCTCGACAAAGCCTATCAAGGATGGGACGAGCCTCTCTCTTCGGATACTTGGCAATAGTCTCCTTGCTTGGATTTGGCCTTAAGGGAATCAAGAAGGCTCTTGCAGCATAAGGATGTGAAAGCTCTTGGAACTTGGAGATTAGCTTGCCATGGAGATGAGCAAGCTTTTATAGAAGGAGGAAGGGGAGTTGGGATCCCTATAATTATGGGATTGGCCCTATCATCAAGGAAGCTTCCATGAGAGGGGGCAAACCACTTCCACTCTATGGAAATTCGTAGCCAAACCTCCCAACTCAAGATAGATATCAGTCCAGGGATCTGTTAGGACGAAACTTCCGCCTTTTATTTTAAAAAAACACCTCTTAATATGGTTGGCACGGGTGCGACTCTATGACAGAGCACCAATTGGCACACCCTCTTTGGAGGATTTTCCCCCTTGGCGCGAAGGCTGAACTGTGGAACCGCGCCAATGGAAAAAGAGCTATTTTTAGGGTTTTTTGCAGGGAGACGTCTTCAGGGCAATGAAAGCTCATCTTCAGAGGGATGCAATGAAATTATTTTCAAGTCTTGTCTCTGCAGGTCACGGAATGAGCCCTCCAATGTGTGGGATGGGGATTGCAGGGACGGTGACAAATTGTTGTGTAACACTCTCTTTAATAGTCAACAAATTATGTTGAAGAGACATCTGATTAGAATGATTAACTTCCATCATATTTAACCTGTTTTCCATGACATTTATTTCCTATGCATGACTCTCTTCAATCGTCAAAAATTTGTGTTCCATGTGTTTTGTTGATTCATCATTATCTGCTTTCATGGCCATGAAGAAATTTTGCATACAGTTCATCTCTTTCTCATGTTTTTCTTCTAAGGCCAATAACCTACCCTGCATAGATTCAATTTCCATGGTGTGATCCGCTATTATTTTTTCTTGATTAAGTTCCATATTTTTAATGATTTGGGCCTGGTTGGCTTCCATATTCTTGATTACCTGAGCTTGATTTAGTTGTATATCCTTAACCATCTGAATCAATTCATTAACAAGATGCTTATCATTGTCAAGATTGATTTGACAATTTGTTTCTACTTCACCACTATCATGGATTTGTGCTGTCGTGGTACAAGTGGATTCATCCTGAGAATTGTCTGGAAATCTCCTGCTGATAGTTGAGTCCTCTAAAATATCAATTTCATTATTTTGCATAATACTGGGAGTACAAGGTGAGTCATCTTGATTTATATATTTATCTCTAAAAGCATTGATGATGTCTTGTAAACAATACTCCTAAGGACAATTTTGAAACCAATCGATAGCATCACCTTTTAAGGAATAGCCGAAGATACGTATCTTGACATCTTCATGATTATATTGTGAAGGACGAAAATATTTATTTATAAAAAAAGTGACCATCCATAGATGCTGTAGTGCAATGCCTGGATTACCATCTGAGAAAAAAGGCAGTTTATAAATGACCTCTTCTGGCATGTCATGAAAGGTGTCATCCATGATGTCCTGTTTAAAGGTTAAGTGGATGTTAGAGAAAGAGATCCGTGTTCAAGAATACTGAAAAGGTCCTCAAGAAGCAAGCTTCTTAGTAGGAACTCTTGTAAGAAATGAAAGAAATGGAGTCACCACTTGAACATGAAACTAATTAGGAAACAGAAGAAATAATAGAGAATAACTGATGGATATCAGGGGGGGATTCTTGTTTGGGAGTAAATAGATGAATAAGTGGAGTCGCCACCCAAAAAAGAAGCCAATCGAAATGTCCAGGTGCTAAAGATATGATGATGAAATGATCAATGAGATGATGAAAAGATGAAGAGATGAAGAGATGAAATGATGCCAGAAAATGCTATGCCTTGTGACAGGCTAACGAATGGTGAGGAAAGATTAGAAGATTAGAAAATGTTGCTAAGACAAAGGATAGAAAAAACTCTATCCCCGACAACGGTGCCAAAAAATGTTGTCGCACAGAGTGTCTAGGCACCGCGTCAACGGCTCAGATCGGGGGCTGTCACTCTGATCCCCAATCTCTCTATCTACGCTGTCTCCTTGCAAGCTAAGGGAGGTAGACCCTAATAGAAATGAAGAAACAGAATTGGTTGAGAATCAACCAACTTAGGAGACACAGCTGAAAGACCAAGTACTTGATGAGATTAACGAGATTTCACAAATCCAATTACATTAAAACCAGTGCCTTATGGAGTTAAAAGATCCCGTTATGCAATTAAAGCCAAGTAATTGATGTATTACTGCGGCTATGAAGCACAAATCACCACAATGATATTCAATAGAACACACCACAACTATGCATTAAAATAATCTGAATCCACAGTAATGCTATCATGAAATGACTATCAAATTGAAATGCCAGATCATTGCAATATTTCCGAATTTATAATGTTCCAATTTATTCCAATCCAGAAATTAAAATGTTCCTTTATAGTCAAACTTAGGATAAAAATTTAAAAATTCATTTGACTATGAAGATTTTTTGAGAATTTTTTATATTTTTTATATTTTTTTATATTTTTTTATTGTTTTATCACTTTTTAAACAAAATATAAAAACTAACACTATGGACTAAAATCTAAAATTAAATCTAAAATCAAAAAAATAAAATCTAAAAGAAAAACTAAAAAAAAAAACTAAAACTAAAAATTTAAAGAAAAAAATCGAATTTAATTTTGAAACAAAACTAACATTACAAAATCTAAAATCTGAAATCTACACTTAACGAAATTAAAACTAAAAACTAAATATCAAAAATATAAAACTAAAAAAAATGAATTAAAAAATAAACCTAAAACTAACGCTAACCTAACTTAACATTTATTAAAATCTAAAAGTTAAATCTAAAGTCTACGAATTAAATCTAACACCTAAACAAAAACTAACAATTTACAAATTAAAATTTAACAAAAAAAATGAAACAAAACTAAACAAAAAAAAAAACGTAAATGCATGGATGCAGGGTTTCAAATTCATGTACACGTGCCTTTGTTTGTTGTTTGCAGGTCAGAGAGGGAGGACGATGGTGGAGGAGTGAACAGTCAACAACAGGATGTGTAGGAGTAAGATATAGGTGGAAGGTGGAGGAAGAGGGTCGACGGGCAGCGGAGAAAGGTAAGATAGCAGAGAAGAAGACTGCGAAATTGATGGCTGGACAGTGGATGGATTAGGGTTTGACGGTAGAGAAGGTAAATGCAGGACGATAAGGAAGATTGGACAAGGAGCACGTGAGGAAAAAAATGCAGAAGCAAAGGGCAACGTATGGATTAATGAAGGGCAGATATAGAGATTTGAGGCATCGTTTTACGAAGGCATGAACCCAGTACAATAAAAAAATGTCCAACAAACTTAAATTCTTTTCGTCAAATTTAGATATTAGAATGTTCAACTTGAAATATTTTTTTTACACTCAGATCTACCACAAGCGATCTTGAGATCAGATCTAGCCCTCCGAGGGTTAGATTTAACTCAGATTAAAAAAAATTCTAAAAACCCCCTACAAACCTACAAAACCAGAACAGATCCAAAACTATACACAAAATTTATTAAACCCTTACAACCTAAAAAATATTTACAAATTTACAGTGCTAATTTATAGATCATAAACCCTCTTGGCCAGATTTAAAACAGTTCAGCACAATTTTTCTAGAAATTTTAATTTTTAAAGAGAGGCACAAGTCCTAGAAGACTTTGCAAAACCACAATTTCGTAAAATAGCTTTGAGAATTTAGAAACAATGGGCTTTTTCAGATTTATGAAATATGAGAGTCGGCTGGTCCAACTAAAGACTTCCCTAGACGCTCAAACCTTTTAAAAAAAATTCCCTGTATGCATATTAATCCATGAAGGCCATCAACCATAAAAATGTCAAACAATGTAGCAGAGTTTAGAAATGAATCACCACATAGATTTGGAAAAGGAACACCAAAGTTTGTAACCCCAAATTATTTATTCTTTATTCATCAAAAGGAATCACAAGAGCTTCCAAGAACAAGTGCACGATCCAAAGATCAGATCACTCGAAGACTGACAAAGACCTCTAATTTATAAGACACAATCTCCAACAGCTAGTTCGGTTGATCCATGTCAAAATAATCTCGACCGTCGAAAAGATTTGATCATATTTTAATCTGGACCGTCAAAATTATAAATTTGAGAAAAAAACGAATTTATCATTTAATTCCATTTTAATTAACTCAAAAATAATATTTTTGAGTTGATTACCTCAAAATTTTGACTTTGACTTAACCATCTAGGCCCAAGGGTCCAAAATTTCTTGAAATCCTCAATATTCCCTTGGCTGGGGGCCTTTAAAAATTCATTTTTTAAGGACCAACGAATTTTTCCTTTGAAGAATTTTATACTCACCTAGGACCTAAAATTAATTAAATTTCTGGCTTAAGATTTTTTTTTTTTTAATTTGACCAGAAAATTTAATTAATTGACTGAGAGGGGGTTTTAATTATTTTTTCCAACCCTCTTTACATAAGATAAATACATTTAGACACATGAAGGGGGAATACCCATTCGTATAGACCCTCAAATATGTATCTAATTCTACTACTCAAAACATGATCTAGTAGACCAAGTAGCTTGTAATAAAATAATCTAGCCAAATAGCTAGGATTATTCCCAATCTACTTTTACAAAGACTCGATAGAAAACACTAGGACTCACTTAGCATGCTGGTGAAAAAATCCACCCTAGCTTTGGGGTGAGGCTAGAGGGGAAAACTCTGCCGATCACTTGAGTTGAAAAACACAAGTAAATCAGTGAGACAAAAAATCTCCTAGGATAGAAATCGTCACCGACATACTAGGCTTACATAGGTTGTTACATACATGATGGTCTTACTTATATCATTTACATCATAAACATGTAGAATGGGTTTACGTCATTTATAAAACTACCGATTGTCGATGAATTTTTGAATGGAGTGAACCTCGAACATGATAAGTCCCATTTGAAAAAATGGGGGTGTACTGCTATGGGGTCGTTGACAAAGTGTGGTCAACAATGGTATTGGAAAACTTACAGCAGTTTCGCATGAGGTGAAGGTGGTAAGTGATTTGGGACCAATCAAATGCGATATGGTCTGGTGGCTGACGTGTGTCCCCTGCGAAACCACCTATTTCGTGTTGAAAATGGGTTTTAGATTGTGTTGGAGGAACAAGTACGAAGATGCCTGTGGGCTGTTGGATCTGGGGGGGTGGGGGCAGATCAATGGTGGAGATCGAACAAAAGCACGATGACAGGCCCCAGCATGGTCAGGTGGGACTAGCGGGATTATATGGAAAATTGAAAGAAAATACGCATAGTGGGGGCACTTGAGGTACGAACGAGTTTGCGGGCTGGGTGCCTCCGCAGTAAATCTGGACCGTCGGATGAAGATCTTCTGTGGTCAAAAGAGTCAACTGCGGGGGCACTCAAAGAGTTATTCTGTGTGTTGATAGTGCCTACGGGTGAAAAGAAGAGGAACCAATGCGAGTCATCAGATATGGGAGATGGATGGCAGAGATTAACTCAGAGGATCAATGATCGGCTGAGAAGAGGGTTTGGGAAGGAAGAATTAGGAAGAGAAATGTGCCGATGTCGATGGGAGAGCAAGTGCGATGGCCTATGGCTGATGGAGGAGAGCGTAGACCGTCTGATCTTGGGGAGAATGAACAATGGAGATTAAATCGAGACTTCGCATATCGATGGTGCAAAGGGCCAGGGGACAAGGGAACTGGGATCACTGAGGATCGATGTGCCGATGCGATGGAGAGGTGCGATGGTCATAGGATCGTTGGATCGATACAACGATCAATTGCTAAGATGTGATCGCGAGGGGATGATCATCGGCAGAGAAAGGAAGGAGGAAGGGAAAAGGATGAAGCCTGATGTGATGGCAAAGTACGAGGACCATTAGATCGGAGGCGAGATCGATGGTGGGGATTCAGAGTGGGAAAGCGCATCGGCGCTTCGCATATCGACAGAAAAAATAAATGGGAACAGAGAATTTGGAATCACCGATGGCCGATGGGCTTAGCACTTTAATCGCAGGGCGTGGTCACAAGATGGAAAGGGGTAATAAGCCAAAGGCGCTTAAAACCCAAAGTTGGAAAATAGGCCAAAAAGGGGCTTGTTGAAGGTTTTTAGGGGTTTTGATAGGGTTAAAAAGGTGATTTTAAACCAAATAAAGGGGATTTATAAGGTCAAAAGGGATTTTTGAGGAAGTGAAGGGATTTTTAATAGGGAGATGGGAATGAAAGAGGGTTTCAGAGCAGTTTTCTTCAAGACAATAGCAGGGCTTTGCGAAGACATCAGTGAGATGGATCCTTTGAACAAACAGACACAGCAAGGCTTCAAGAAGTCACAAATTTTGCATGAAATTTGTTTCTTGAAGACTAATAGACCTATTTTAGCCATCATAGTATATGAAAATTTTATTTATGGCTAATAGCGGCTCCACCTGGGGATGGCAGCTCCTTGGAGGTGTCAAGAACTTTAGAAATTTATCTCTGGAATGTAGATCAATGTCCTGCACTTTGAAAATCCTCTTTCTTCTTTGATCATGCTGCTTGGAAAAAATTGATCAACATTACATCACAACAAATCAATTTTCCCCCAAAAACTACCTGCACAACCTACTTTCCTAACATTTTTTCTTTAGCAGGGTGCACTTGGAGTTGCAGACCCTTTGACATCAACATTTTATTCTTTTATTGAAAGTAGGAAACTAATCTAAATCTACCCTTATAACTTCCATGAGTCCAGATTAAATAGTTGGACTCAAAAATTCTCTACCTAATCTATTATCTGCCAGGATTAAGATGTCTGACAGATTTTATTCTCTATATTCTAAAATAGAAATTGAAAACACAACCAAACTAGAATTAAGCTGTCTGATTTGCTGTGATGGCTATGACATAAAAAAAAAACTGCACATAGACCTTTATTTATAGAAAAGTAAAACAAACTTGGAAGGCTTAAGATCTGAAAACAATGAGAGTCCTTCCCTCTGTCTTTTAGCTCTGATTTTGATCTCTTTGAGCTGTCTTCTTCTTCTTTTCCTGGTTCAAGTTTCCAGCATGTTAGAACCAGTTATTTTTCTTCTCTTTGGCTCAGGTTTTGATCTGATTAGAGCCACTCTTTCCTTTGATTCTTTGGTTCAGATTTTGAACATGTTTGAACCATTCTTTTATGTCCTAATCTAATCTACTGATAAGCCAAGATTAAACAGTTTTTCAAATCTTCTTCACTAACCTATTAGCAGTAAATTGAAATCTATCTAGTCATGATTAGGCTGCATGACTAGATAGCATTTCTTTTTCAAGTAGTGGAATTTAGGCTTGCACACTTTCAGATTTTTCTTTTTTTTGGTATGGGGATGTACCTTTCTTGTTATGTCTGCCTTCTTTTCTCTTTTTTCTATTGTTTTTGTATTTTTCCTTTTTTCAAATTCAAAGCAGAAAACAAAAACTAACTAAATTCTCATAGGCTGAGCTTTATTGACATTCCTACCTACCCTAATCTATCTTGGAAATCTCTGATGTTTTATATGATACAATAGTGCCAGTGCAGCTAGTTAAGCACTAAAAAAAAAGGGTAGAAAATCTAACTTCTTGTCAGAGATAACCATAGGGTACATTGAATGTGGGTCTTCAAAACCAAGGCCACCACTAGTGGTGACCACTCCTGATGTATTTGAATCTTGCAAAGGATCAATGCTTGGGAACTCGAGTCCATCAGAACCTCCATGTATTCTAATATAGGATCAACAAAAATCTGATGTGGACTTTCTTATTCTGGCCCTCCCATGACTGATTGATTGTTTGCATCCCAGACAGCTTGGTTCACTGAATCTTCAGTGTGGCTCTTGAAAACAAAATCATCATTTTCCTGCACATCAAAAGGTAGTGAAATTTCTACTTGCTTTGGGGGAGGGAGGCTTTCCAAAAAAGCTCTGGGGTCCTTGAATTGATATGATTGTTCTTGTGTATTCAACATTTCAATTTTAGTTTCATATCTTTCAACTACCAATTCTAGAAAAATTTTCAGGACCTCAGGGTTCCTGTTTTGTGTCCTTGAAATGAGGAGAACAACCTTTGGAAGGCCATAATTTTGCCACTCTGATAATGTTTTTGAAATTTCATAGCAAAGTGTTGCTCTTACCTTTGGCTGCATGTTTATAAAGTGTTCAGAGTTTTCTATTAGTGGATTGATTTGGTCTTCGCTATGCTGGGATTTGGAGTGGCCACTATGTTGAGTATGAAATTCTTGAATGGCTTTCAATAGGTCTTTAGGATGCATGTTTACCAAATCCTCATCATTGTCTATAAGTTATTGAATGATATTATGAGATTTATCACAATAGTTTTCAACCCATGATGAGGATGGAGAGTTTTCTTTATATTTTTCATAAAATACTTGGTGCATGTCTTTTAAAGAAAACAAGATTTTAGGTTCTAACCATTGATAACAATCCCTTGCCTTTCCTTCTAATGTTAACATGAACATTTTCATAAGGTAGTCTTCATGCCATTTAGTCTTTATCTTCCATACATGTATATGAAATTTGATGAGATGTAACAATGGGTCATCAAACTTTTCCCCTTGAAAAACAGGAAGGTTATCATCCCAAAACACCTGAGGCATCTTATGAGGGAACCCATGGATATGATCTCTGCTCATTGGGGCATATCTTCATTGTATCCTTGTAATCATGTTTGTAAATCAGAAAATAGGTCACTGTGTCTATTCAACCAGTTCAGGGTCTTCTACCAGTGGAATCATTTGGTCGTTTGGGAGTTGTGGAGTCACCAGGTGGAGGATTTAAATTTTTTTAAGATGGGTTGCTTTCCACCATCAGCTATTGAATACCAATATAAGGAGGTTTGTTGGTCATTAGAGCTCTTAAGGATGACTAAGATGCAATTTACTCAGAATTATCCCTAGTGGAGTCACCATTATTGGGGTCTTGTGATTTGGCAGATTGGCATACCAAATGACAAGGCAACATCAGAACCACTTTGGAATCCTAGGATCTATCCCTCCTAGATTCAGAGAGGGATCTCTCTATATTTGTGTTAAAATTATATGCTTTGAGGCTTATGATATGATATTAGGCTAGTTATGAAGTACAAGGGGTTTGTTTTTTTGTTGGTTGGGATCATTAAATGAGAAGGTCATGTGAAGTGAAGGAGGAAATAAGTGGAAGGATGTTTCAGCATGGGAAGATAGGTAAAAAAATAGTTCTAAGTGATTGGGCTATGGAGTCATAAAAGGATTTACTTGCACAACAACTATTCAAGGGTTTTCATAGGGAAAGTCACTACATCAGAAGATCTTTTAAGTTGAGTTTGTGGTATGGACATTAAGAAGTGTGGTGAAAGAAGAAAACATATAAGAAAAAAAAGGGCAGCCTAAGATCAGGTAAGGACTTTTAACCTATCATGCTTTTGACATACTCTCAAGGGAATAACATTTAAGATAAACATAAAAATTATCCTAAGATCAAGTAAGGACTTTTAACCTATCTTGCTTTCAGCCTACTCTTAAGGGAAATATTCAAAACAACTGTTTAATACTAAACAAGGGACAGGGCTAACCATAAACTTCCTTGAGTAGGACTCTACTTAGCATGTAGTGAAAAGATCATTCAAGAAAAACATCTAAAGTTCTACTCAACAAGGCATGGGCTCACCAACATTCCTTGATTGGTTATACTCTATTGAAATCATTCCCAAACACACATTTAGAAGAAAACATAAAGATAAAGCTTATCAGTCAGAATTAGGATACTTTTAGAAGTAAATCCTAATCTATACTTGTTGTTCTTTATCAGAGAATATGAACACAGTGGAAACATAAGGAGAATAACAATTACAGTGAGAATAACATCACCAATGATTTAGAGCAGGATCTAGTGAATATTCTTGTGTATTTGATGTGAAAACCAGTTACATACTCTGAGTCTAATGGCTTTCTACAGTCCAATACTTCTCTTCCTAGCCTGCTATATTACAACTACTCAGCAACTCTTACTCAATAACATTTCAACAATTAACAATTTTCCAACCCTTTACAATGAGTTTTCTATGAATACATATAGGTGAGAGAGGAAGAGAAGTGGAGTAAATGGTCTCAATGGGTCAATTAAGACAGAGTAGGGGTCCTTTCCAATGCTCCACTCTATTTAATAAATATCACATTAACTGTGTTAGTGTCAGTCTTGTCATACTGCCATCAGTGATCAAAATCTACTCTTTTGCATTTTCATAGTAGGAGTCTCATACTATAACTTTTTATCACTCCATTAGGTCATGGATTCACTGATGGTTGGGGTCACTTCATTAGTTTTCTCTCATGAAAAATACTTGCTGGTTCTCCTCTCTATGGTCTTCAGTCATGATTCATTTTCACTCTGCAGTTCATTTTATTAGGTCATAGGGTTTGGTCTCATTAGGTTTTAGGGTTCCGCCATAGTCAAATTAATGAAGAAAATGTCAATAAAAATTAGCAAGGACATAAGGATGCCAAATAAACTTAAAGCATAGCATCTAGAGAAGTCAAAGAAGTTGTTCTTTTAAGCTTAATGTAATTTTCACCTCAAAACCATGTTTTGAGGTGAAAACAAGATACTTTGTTTTTATTATCATTTCTTATGTAATTTTTTGTTTCCATATGTAATAAGTTGAACTTCAAAAGCTGCTATTTCCATAAAGCCAATGTAGTCTTTCGCAGCCCACCACCAAGGGTCAAAGGGGATTTTTCTCTGCCTGGTTTTCAAAGGTGTTATCCACATGATTTTCACTGCAAATAATTTTATAAGCATGTTCATCAGAAGCAGCTCAGAAAAAGCTTTCCAATGGTATATCATACTCCCGAAATCGACTTCTGGATCGGAAAATATGCCCAAATGAATAAAGGGCCCAAAAAGTACAACTCTGCCCTTTTTTTTCCATTATTCCGCTGGCCCTTTAACTTTACAATTTTTGCCTTTTTATATGTTTTTTTCCTTTGCTGCTAAGTCCCTTTTTACTTTGTAATTACCATCTCCCACAATTCCGATGTGATGGTTCATCGCTGATGCGATCGCATCGCACCATCGCATCATCGCATCATCACATTATCGCATTCCCTCCAGCACTTAACTCTACCTCCTCATTTCCGCCGATGCGATAGCCCTTCATCGCATCACGTGATCAAATCATTTTCTAGAACTTAACTCCCACTTTCCCGTCTTCCCTGATGCGATAATCATGCATTGAATATCGCGATTCCACCAGCACTTAACTCTTCCATTCCTCTTCCGCCAATGTGATTGCATCGCAGCATCGCTCACGCAATCACTCCCCCCCTAGCACTTAACTCTGACTTTCTGATTTCCTTGATGTGATAATCACGCGATCGTAGCATTCCCACTATGCTAACTCCCTCTCTCCTGACTTCCGCTGATGCGATAGTCCTCCATCGCGTCGCGTGATCGCAACATTCCTGCTACGCTAACTCTCACTCTCCCGACTTCCGTCGATGCTTTAATCGTGCATCGCACCATCGAAACATCGCTCCACTCCCATCGCATCGACCTATTCACCATCGCAACATCACCCCATTCCCATCGCATCAGCCTATTCTCCATCGCAACATCGCTTCATTGCCATCACATCGGCCTATTCTCCATCACAACATTGCTCCATTCCCATCACATCGGCCTATTCTCCATCGCAACATCACTCCATTCCCATCTCATCGGCCTATTCTCCATCGCACATCGCTCTATTTCATATCTCTCCATCGCTCATCACATATCATGATTTCCTCTGACCAAAGTACTCCCACTCCTCTTCCGCTTGCGATTGCGATTCCTGGGCCCACCACTTCTTTCCGCTCTTTTCAAAGGAAAAGGGGCTTCTCTCCATTTTATGAGGCACATTCGTTTATTGGTTTAAAAGGGTTTTCTTCAGCAAAATGTTAAAATGGGCAAGAATTATGTTAAGGCCGTAAGTAATTATGAAAGCAGAGATTATTACGGCGTCAAACACGAAATAACAGCAAATGATATATGAGGGAGTAGGTTGATCCCAGATTTGTTTTGTTTCCATCGGCTGGAGTAAATGTAACAGATAATCCTTCCAAATGGTTGAATATACAATTTCCTCTTTTTCAAAGGTATATCGTTGGGTTTTTCTATCTTCAGGTTTTTATTTGAGGGTAGGTGAAACAGCTCCATTTTTACGGATTTCCCCCCTGAGGCTAGTCTATTTAATGTAATTTTTCAGTAATTTGTAGAAGTTGGAAAAGGTTGGAATCACTTGGGCACTCTGAGCTCAATTTGTATATTGTTTGGCAGGAAATTAATAAGATTTGCAGCTATTTTTTATAGGATCCCTGTGGTATGGAATTTTAGCACAGTTTCTTCTCTTGTGATCATTTGTTAAATGTTTTATGTACGCCATCATTCATTCCATTGAATTCTGTTGAATTATTTCAAGTTAGATAGGTAGAATTCATTGTTATAGTGCTCTACCTTGGGAAATCATTCAATATTTTATGTTTTCTACTGTTTGAGAAGGATTCATCTCATATGCCTTCCTTAGCTCCTCACCAGTCTTAAACACTTTACCCCATTAAGCTGAAGGTGTTAAAGTCCATGCCTACCCTGCCCCATAGAATACCCTGGATTTCTGATTTAATTTCCCATACTTAAACTTCCCAGCTCCATTTGATCCAAAAAACACCAACAAAATATATCAAAACCTTTCGAGCTACTATACCTAGCCTAAAATAATTTTTTGTAGTCATCCTTCACTGAGATTCCTTACAGAGAGAGCCATATCCCTACCTTGTAGGGCTAGATACAAGGTTAAGTGTGGTTTGTGGTTACCCTAGATTGCCTTCCTTCAACCTGAGGTCAATCTAGGTGATAAAAAACTGCTCAGACCATTTTGGTAGTTTTTTCTGTCTTTGAGGCATATCTGGCAGGCTGGTAATAACTCCAACGTGTGTTCTTTTGGAGATGTCTTCTGACTGCAGTAGTTCTGTTTAGGCTTCTGAGACAAGTTAAGTGAAAGAATGGGCTTTGAGGCTTTCCCATACTTTCACAGTAACTACTCTGAAAGTGGAAATGTCTCTGTTTTTAGTAACTGCCAGTTTTGTCCTTGGTAGGTAAAATTTAGATCATGGTGGCGGTCAGGCATTCTAACTGAATTAACTGCTTTGTTTTGTCGTGCATGAGGCCTTCTGTCTTGAGATTTGTTGGCTGAATATTTTTACTTTATTTTATTTGTCTTCAATACTGTGCTTTATCTTTAATCTTCTAATCTCTGTCTTCATTGCTGGCTGTACAGGTTGCAGTGATGCATTGGAGGACCTTGCTGTGTAACCAATATTCGTGATATATTGATTTAAGCATGGAATTTTGGCCCTTTTGGTCCCTTTTGTCTTTGATTGAGCCTTAGAGGATCGTCACCCTCGACTCTGATCCACTATAATTGGCTGTGGGAAGACTTTATATCCTTTCCGCCATGAAAACCTGTAACATACACAAAATGTTAAAATAAAACCTGAGATGCTTGGGTTAAACTGCTTTGCAGAGGCTCGAGAGTAGTGGAAGAGAAGTGCAAAGGAGGTGGAATGCAGGCGGAGGTTTAAAATTTGCTTGGGCACGAAGAACTGAAAAAGTGGTATTGGAAAACCAGCAGTGGTTTTCACGTGAGGTGAAGGCGGTAAGCGGTTTGGGACCGATCGAACATGATATGGTCTGGTGGTTGAGGCGTGCCCCCTACAAAACCACCTATTTCACGTTGAAAATGGGTTTTAGACCATGTTGGAGGAACGGTCGCAAAGATGCCTGTGGGCCATTGGATCTGGGGGGGGGGGAATCAACGGTGGAGATTGAACGAAAGCATGATGATAGGCCCCAGCATGGTCGGGTGGGACCAGCAGGATTATATGGAAAATTGAAAGAAAATATGCATAGAGGGGGCACTTGAGGTACAGACGAGTTCGCAGCCCGAGTGCCTCCACAGTAAATCTAGACCGTTGGATGAAGATCTTCTGTGGTCAAAAGAGTCAACGGCGGGGGAACTCAAAGAGTTATTCTGTGTGTTGATAGTGCCCGCGGGTGAAAAGAAGGGGAATCAATGCGAGCCATTATATCTAGGACATGGAAAGCGGAGATTAACACGGAGGATCGGTGATCAGATGAGAAGAGGGTCTAGGAAGGAGGAATTAGGAAGAGCGATGTGCCAATGCCAATGGGAGAGCAAGTGCGATGGCCGATAGCCGATGGAGGAGAGCGTAGACCGTTTGATTTGGGGGAGAATGAATGGTCGAGATTAAATCGAGACTTTTCATATTGGCAGTACAAAGGGTCAGGGGACAAGGGAACTGGGATCACCGAGGAGCGAGACGCCAATGCGATGGAGGGGTAAGATGGCCATAGGACTGTTGGATTGGGACAACGACCAACAGCTAAGATGCGATTGCAGGGGGATGATAATAGATGGAGAAAGGAAGGTGGAAGGGAAAAGGATGAAGCCCAATGTGATGCACCGATGCGATGGTGAAGTGTGAGGACCATTAGATCAAATGTGAGATCGACGGTGGGGATTCAAAGCAGGAAAGAACATCGGCGCTTCGCATATCGACAAAAAAAGAAATGGGAATGAAGAATTTGGAATCGTCGATGCTCGATGGGCTTAGCACTTTGGTCGCAGGGCATGGTCACAAGATGGAAAGGGGCAAAGGCTTAAGCCGAAGGCGCTTAAAACCCAAAGTCGGAAAATAGGCCGAAAAGGGGCTTTTTGAAGGTTTTTAGGGGTTTTGATAGGGTTAGAAAGGTGATTTTAAACCAAATAAAGGGGATTTATAAGTTCTAAAGGGATTTTTGAGGAAGTGGAGGGATTTTTAATAGGGAGATGGGAATGAAAGAGGGTTTTAGAGCAGTTTTCTTCAAGACAAAAGCAGGGCTTTGTGAAGACATCAGTGAGATGGATCCTTTGAACAAAACAACAAGGCTTCAAGAAGTCATAGATTTTGCATGAAATTTGTTTCTTGAAGACTAATAGACCTATTTTAGCAATCATAGTATATGGAAATTTTATAGATGGCTAACAGGTCCCACTCAATAGGGTTTCCACCATCACACAAACAATCTCCCTCCAAAACTGCATTGTGCCTTCGTTAGAGCCACTCCTCTAAACTGCGTTGTTTGATTTGGTCAAGGTTGACCTCTTCAACCTGCTTCAGCCCTTTTCACACCTGAGAGTCTTAAATCCAGCTCACATATAGCTATCTAGGCTAAACCTCATTCACATTGAGCTTTTTGATTTGTTGATCTACTCCTCCTACATTTATGTTGTTGGCTTGGTCAAACTTGACTTTGTCCACATGAAAAATGTCCCTGTTCACACATGAGAGTGTAAAATTCAACTGGTATTATGATCCCCTTTCACACTATGAGGGATTTTATTCTTATTTTTTAAATGTATGGGCCTCCTTACCCATTTATTCATCTCCTAGGTGACATTAGCAAAATTTAATATTCCAATTTGCTGCATGCAAATTTTGGAATATTACACTCTTCGACCTCTTATTCTTCTACCTGCAAAAGTGGATGGTGATGTGGCTCTTACTGCACCACATGATCAAGTGGGGAGGGTGGGGGGGTTGGTGTTGGAGAAGTATTTTTTTGTTTTTATTAAAAAAAAATCAGAATGCTAATGCAATGCAATTTTATGTGATTAAAATGAAATATGCCCAATGCAAATTTTTTTTTTTTTTTTTAGAAATTAAAGAAATGAATTAACTATGGAATAAAAAAACGCATACTTTGACACCTCCCCGACAACGGCGCCAAAAATTGATGAGCCTCAGTATTGCAACAAGAATGTTGCAACTCCCAAGGCTACCAACTTAAATTATCAACCCAAGGTTCGTACAAACTAAGAATAAATCAAGTAAAATAATCTAACATGCACGACGGAAAGATAATGTAATCAATCATCTCATTCCAAAGAGGTTATATCCATTGACATGGTTCATTATATACTTCATGTGGCAATCAAGGAAATCATTATTGTGCTATCCAATTCATAAATCTGTCCATTAACCCAAATTGTTGAGATGTTGGAATAAACTAACTAGATGCACCGACCTTCCTCAGATTAGTTTGTTGAAATCAACTAGCTAGATGCACCAACCTCCAAATCAGTGTGGAATTTCCTTTCACCCATTTTCAAACTAGATTCGCCCCATTTAGCACAATCAACATAAAAAACTTCAACAAATTCTAACACACTTACTCTATTACTAGCAACACATTATCAGTAGAAATAAATATTCTTCAGTCATGCACACATCCCAACAACCTCTATCATACCCAACATAAATATCATTAATAACATAGTACTTAGTTCATAAAATCACTCATCCATACCACTTCTTCTATCGTCATCAATTCATCAACACTTCACTTATTTTGTTATTGGTATTCATACACTTTTGCACCAACAACACCTACACAATTAAGAGCTCAACAAACAAATCTAGTCTTCAACAAATAACACAAGTCCTCATAAACAAATTTGATATAATTTGACATCATCAACACAAAAATGCTCTGATTCATCATACTCAGTAGCAATACATCAAGCTCAACAACATACTAATTGATCACCAACACCTCTATTAGTGGGAAATCATAACACATCTTTGCAACACAAACCCAAAAATAAAATTTCTAATAAAATAAAAAATATTTCATATGCAAACAAATCAATGCAGTTGCCCTCTCAAATACTAGGCCTTGATCCAAATATCCAAATATGTATATACAATTTCTCCTCTGACATCAACAACACATATTTATTATATATTCTATCATCAAAATCATACCAGCAAACACAATATCAATAGTGTACCCTTGAAACCAAATCATTTAGCAGTAATTTTGTCATCAACAACATACTCATGCAATATAAGCCTATTGTAAATAGTTGTGTCATTGGAAATTTCGGTCATTATCTTCAATACACAGTCTGGACAATAGTTGTCAAAAATAGGCTTCATGGATATTGTTATTCATTAATCAATCTAACTTCAATCAACATAAACATGTTTCATTACAATTCCATCATGTTCATAAGTTATGGAAAATCATAATAATTCTCAAGGCACATAATAGAAACCCCAATACTAACCTCCAAATCTTCTCTTCCTATCAGTGAGCAACTTGAGTATGCAAGGCAGCACAAATATTAATCATTATGATAGTACATGCAAGAAAATATTCTTCACTCTATTACATGGATTTGGAATACATGAGATACAACATTAAAACAATAACTCTAAGCTGTGACCTTTTCATAAGCACACTATCCATTATCTTACTAAAAAAAAACAACTTCACTTAAGTAAAGTCAAACTTTCTCTATTTATAAATTAGCCATACAATGGTTAGAATAAATTTAAACCAGTAGCAGACCTCTGTCACATTCAAAAAACATATAGTTCTGGTGTGATTTCTCAACAAAAACCTTATCATACTCTAGTCACATAAATGGTTAATGTATAAAAACCTCAAGATCTCAACCTTTCAAAAGTATTGTCCTAGGTCCTGTCAGAGAAGTAACTCCAACAACAATACGATCAACATTTATGATTGTTCAATGTTGGATTGTACAAAATTTGTCACAAAAGTAAAATGCTACAACATCATCATCTTTCATAACTATAGCAATACTAATAATCAGCAAGTACAAGATCTGAAATTTGGTCCAACAAATAATAGCAGGTTTTATAGTCTTCTACATTGTCATCTAACACATCAACCCAGTCCTAATAACTCACCGTAACCACACAAAAGTATCATGATACACAATAATTCCTAATAAACTCTATCACTTCAATAAGATATCCAACATTTGGATTTCAAGAGAGAAAGAGCCATAATCCTTATGAATAGTTTGCAATAGACACAACATACCATGCTAATTGTTAGGGTCCCGTGATTTAGCAGATTGGTAGACCAAACATGAAACCAGTCTTTGGAGTCCTAGGACCTAGCCTTCCTGGACTTAGAGAGGGCTCTCTCTGTTGTATGCAAATGATGTGAACTTTTTTTCTTTAGATGGTTGATTTTAGGCTAGTTGTGAAGTTTAAGGTTTTGTTTGTTTGGTTGGGTTGGGTAAAATGATAAAGTAGAATAGGTGGAGTGAGAGGTCATCAAATCATTGGGCTATGGAGTCTATGAAAGGCATGGATTTCTCAACAATGAGTCAGAGTGCATCACAGGGCAAATCTAGTTTATTCAATGGATCTTTTAAGGTTATGAGTGAAGTGTAATGGACATTAAGTTGGGAAAACAAGGTAGGGCAAAGGGCAGTTAAGAATCCTTTGTCATATACCTATAAACAAGAAGGTCTCAAATGCTGATAAGAAAAAGATAATAATCATGAGATAGGGCAAACCATTTATCAATGACAATACTTTTAAAAAAATAGACATTCAAGATGAACAATTTAGTTGGACACAGGAAACAAGAAATCCTATCTAACTTCAGTGATTTCACCTAGAAAATTTGAAAACATATAAGATAACAAATAACATTAACTAATGAAGAGGGAACTCCTAGACATCATCGATCAAGCTATAAAGAACTTTGAGGCTAACTGATAAGCATGGGCAAGGAGCAAGATCAGAACAAGACCTCTTTGACTTAACCTAACAAGTAATACTTCAAAGAAATATTTCAAAATAGAGTTTAGATAGCATCAAATAAGCAGGGCTTGCCATAAAACATATTTGGAAACTATCATATTAATCCATGGATGAAATAAACAAGCATAAAGAGGCCTAAGGATCAACTAATAATTCCTTAAACACACCCAGCAGAGGAAAACATAAAGATAGTAGCAAACAGGAAGACTAAGGTGCCTCAAACAACATTTCTTAGCCTATACTTTTCTGATCTACTGCAACATAGAAATATGTACATAATGATAAACAAGATAACATGAAAAAATTAGAGACACATCACCATTTACCAAGCTCAAGGATCCTGCAAGAAAGCTTTCATCATCATCAATCAAGCATATCATTCACAAGCTCCATAACACCAAATTTCTCTTCAACCTCAAAGAACCATGTATTGCTCTCAAAAATCGTCAAAAGCCAACATTTACAATGACTCCTCAATGCATTTTTAGCAATTCAGGAGAAGAAAAACCTAATAGAGTATCTAGAAGCCTATTGGCTAATTAGAAATGTCACTATGGTCCTTGAGACCTTGCAAGGCCCAAGGCACAAAATATCTAAAACAAAAAATATTTTTGGGCATTTTTAGCAAAGAAATTGATGTTTGAGGTCTGAAAACCCTCCTAAAACTTTCAAAGTGTACATTGTTGACTTTCCCTTTGCTAAGGGCGCAACACTGTTTTTAGGAGGAATTTCCATGCCAAGGACGTAGCACTGGAGAAGGAAACATGGGTCATCTTGTAGCAGTGTTTTGAAGGCCTTCCTGATGTCGGAAAAGGCTCCGTGATGGCTCGTTTAAAATCCCTTGAAGTCTACTTTCCAGATCTACCCTTTTTCCTCTAATATAACCTATATAACCTATTCAAAAAGATAAAATTCCAAGTCTGGTAAAGGCACAACACATGTCCTGAAAAGCAGGCAGAATGGTGAAAAAATTGGTGTTTTTGACCCTTTTGGGGGGTAAAAACAACTCCAATTGATCTAAAACGTTGTGATAATGCGATATTAGTGATGAGGATCCAAAAAATGTAAGACTTTCCTCCTGAAGATGCTCTGAAAAAGAGCGTAGCACCATGTGTGCTACCCCCTTGGCCTCAAAATTAGCAAAAAACAACAAATTGTCAAAATTCTCCCAAATTTGGTGGATGAGAGCATCATGGGTTTTGGGAGACCTGTAGAGATTCTTGTGCCAAGATTCCAAGCCTAGATTGGCAATTTTCTTCTTTTAGTGCTTGAATTTCCATGAGGGCCTTTTTCGGTATTTCCCTTGCATATTGATTTCTTTGGGCATAATGCTTAGTCATTCTTCTTTGTAAATCCAAGTCTTTATTTGCCTTCTCTATCTTGGCTTCAAGGTGTATGTTAGCCCTCTCAAGCCATGATTCCCAATTATGTTCAATTTCCATTGCAAGTAGTTCATTGAGAGAAAGCTATTCTGCTAGGGCTGATTCTTCTTCCCTCTGCTTTGCCAATGCTTTCTTCGATCCCATGGTTCTAGGTCTCCTCCTAGATTTCCCTTCCTCATCACTACTCTCTTCATAAGTGCCTATTAACTCCTCTATCTTCATTTGTGCATTTTGGGCTTCTTTCTGGGCCTTGAGGGATCTAGCTTCATAGATGGCCATTTGTGCTCCCAGCTGCCTATTTTCCAAGTCAAGGGCATCATTTATACTCTTGGCCATATCTAAATGTGCTTGGAGGTCTTTGATTTGTGCATTTCTGCCCTGGAGGAGCATGTTTGTAATTCTTGGCTCATTCTCCTCATCACTATCTACGTGAATGATCTCAAAATCCCTCTCCACCTCATGGTCTTCTTCTTCCTTTACCCTTTGTTTCCCTTTGTTAAGTGGCTGAGCTGATGTAGATGGAAAGGTCCCTTGCCTTTTGGAGGCAAAAAACACTTGCCTTGGCCCCTTTTGATATGTGAAAGGGAGAAAATCAAATTTTTTTACTAGAATGCCCTCTTAATGGCTGACCTTAAGACTGTCTTTCCTTTCATCAATGATCTCTGTATTCATGTCTTCTTCATCTTGTTCTTGACTGCCCTGTTGAGAGGTATTTTCATTTTCCTTCATGCTAATATCACTGTCATGACCTTCACCACTATCATCAAGCTCTTGACTTCTTTTCGGGTTCATGGTGTCACTGCTGTCATTATTTTTAGGGCTATTAGTCATCATGGGGTTGTCATTATCCTCCTCTGTGTTTGCAACATTATCATTGCCATCATCTTCCATATCTTCTGCACTGATACTTTGTTCTAAACTTTCCTCTTCATCATTGTCATTGTTTTTCCCACTGCCATTGTCTTCATCTCCTACCTCTGTTTCTTGACTGTCATTTGTTTATTCTTCCTCATCTAGCTCACTGCCTTTGTTTTTAGAATCTGCCTCATCACTGCTTGCATAATTTCTATTGTCTGTGGGGTCACTGTCAGAGGTACCTTCATCGGTTTCTTCAGTTTCCTCAAAATCTTTGTTGTCCCTTGTAATGTCCTCATTTCTTTCATTTTGATCACTGTCATCCCCTTCTATATCTCCTGCCTTGTCATATGTTTCTTCATTGCTATTGGGCTCACTGTATTTGTCTTTTTCATCTGCCTCTTCATTATCTTCTTGTTCTAAACTGTCCTCCTTGTCACTATCATTTTCTTCCTCACTGTCCTTTGTTTCTTCTTCACCATCACTACTTTCTTCATTTTCATTTTCCTCTCCCTCATCACTTGTTTCTTCCTTTGACTGCCATTTTCCTCCTTACTTTCATTTTCCTTTTTGTCACTGTTTTCCTCTTGTTCTTCATCACTTTCTTCTTCTTCTGATGCTTTAGGAGAAGGTGAAGGAGGGAAGTTCTCTTGGGCAGAGGATTCATGTGTGGATGAGGAATCATGCTCAGTGGGGGTTGATGGAGGAATTGAGGAAGGTGGATGATATGATGAGGGAAAACTTTATAGAGGAAGGGGTTGTGGATTTGTAAAACATCATGGGCGATGAATACTTCCCATGGGATACCCTATTGTTCTAATTGATGCAATACAATCATTTCGATAAGAGAATGGTCGAAAATACTCTGCATTTGTTGTGAAGGAGGCCTCTTTTGCACAATGTATGACATCTTATCAATACTTCTATAAAGGTAATAAGGAAAATGCAGTAGCTTGGCTCTAGTGAAATGCATAAGCAATCTTATATGGGAGGTATAAAGTCTAGAAAACCTACCCTCATAGGCAAAATATTTCATGATGGTTTTCATTAAAGGGGAATACCTTTAAAATAGATGGGAGAAGGGAAAAATGGTCTTGCAATCAACTTGGTATCTTGGTTTCAAAAAAGGATGGTAATGGCTTAAGTCAAAATTCACCTGTTTGAACCATTTTTCTCCCATGCAAGGTATCCCAGTGGCCATGAAAATTGTATTGGTGGAGAACTCAAACTTCACTCCAGCTAGATGCACTCGATGATCATGGAGGTTGAGGATGAAAATTCTAGTCAACTCAGGGTTACTTTGGACTCTTTTTACTTTCTCACAGAAGTCAAAGCAACCTACCTCTTGAAAAAATGCAGCTACTGTAGGGGAGGCTGTCAATTCCTTAGAATTTATAGGCTCAAACCTATTCACTCTCCCACCCTTTCTCTGCTGTCCTCTAGGCCTTTGGCCTTCTTCACCACTATCAACACTGCCTTCTCTAGGCATTTTATCCTTTACTCTTGTCTTGAAACCAAAAACCCTGCAAATTGTTTATGAAAGGATATGGAGAGGGCAAGTGAGATGATAATGAGAAAGACAATGATTTGCAAATTTGGAGGGGAAATGATGAGTGAAGAAGGACACCTTGGGCCTCACTGTGTTTTTAGTATGTAGATGGATGGATGCTCTTCAATCAACAATGTTTTTTAGCATTGGGACCCAAATTTTCTTTTTTAGGGTTTTTACCTCTTTCTCTAAATCACCCTTTAAAACAGTAGAAAAAAGGTTAAATAGGTCTAAATACGTCTTTAGAATACTTGGGAGGTGATAACCAATAATTTGAGAAGTTCTGAGGCAGTTGGATGGCATGACCTTCTGAAGAAATCCTCCTAGCTGAAGAAAAACACAGGAGGACAGAATGGGCCAGTCTAGTGGCTTCTGCACGACCTGACCGGACAGGTGTGTAGCATCAGGAGATGTTGGGCCTTTGTGCAGAGCTGAAATGGACAGGCGCATAGAAAACGGGTTGTTGGTTGGCTTCTGCATGCGCCTGCGCACAATGCCCAGGCGGAAACTGCACGTTGTCGGGTGGTCCTGCACACGGTTGTCTACACGGGCAAGAGCGTAGCACGGTGTCAGGCAGTGCACTGAACGGGTGCTGCTGAACGTGCCCAGTGTGTAGCAACTCAGGTCTGTTGGGTGGATTCTGTAAGGGTAAGGGCGCAACACGACAGAGCTTTTGGGTGAGCAAGGATCGATCCTATCGGGTTTTGCACTGAGTGTGCCCTGCGCGTAGCACACTTCCATAGGCGCGTAACACCCCGTTGCAAATTATACATAGTGCACGCACATTAACGTAGCATAGCTTCTCAGGTGCGTAGCATAGTTTTTCTTTCAGGGGCGCAGCACAGTTTTCTTGCCTGAACATTTGCCAAAAAAATCTGAAATTTCTGAAAACCTTCCACTTTATTTTTCAAATGAGGAATGACTTTGAGTGATAATGAAATGCTTTTATACCCTTGGAATTAAAAAATTGAAAACCAAAACCCACTTTTCTAATGTCTATTTTATCCTTTTACTGATATTTCTTTTTCTTTTGTAGGAGGTGATTTAAACATAAAAAATAATCTTTTGGTAGTTGATTTGAAAACATAACCTTTTTTTCTTGGCCACTTTTGTTTGTTGCAGGTGCCATAACAAAGTGTTTTGTTTTCTTTTCCATTCTTTGGAATCTTGAAAATTTAACTCACTTAATAAACAAACTCATGATTTGCTTGGTGTTCCATTTTGACACTTTGACCTTATGATCTCTTTCCTTTGACCATTTGATGAAAATTGACTGTACTTGAAAGTCTTATCTCCTTCATACTAATACTCTTTGTGATTTCTCCCTTTGGTGTAGTGAAATTTTTTTTCTTTGACAAACCCTAAAGGTGACCTTCTGATATCATCTTTCAACTTCTTCTTGCTGTCATCAAGGAGGTCTCTCACCTTCATTTCTAGTTTCAATCAATCTTCAATTTATGCTCAATGGTGTTGATGTACCTATGTCCTTGTGATCCTTTGTATGGAATATTTGTTGGGCAACATTTTATAGCCAATCAGTCATAAAACCCTGATTTTCTTTGTTCATAGGCCTACTGCCTCTCCTTTTCTATAGCTGCACTTAGCGATGATTTTACCTTATTACCTTACCTCTTTTTCCATTGATGGCCCTCTCATTCATTCCTGCAGAAATGTCTAAGATGGGCAACCATATTTTGCAGAGGTTATTCTTTGACCAAGGAGGTCCTTACTTGAATACTTTTTGATACCTTTTGGACAATCATGAGCTAATCCTCCTTTTCATTTGATTTCATCTTTTGGTCACATGTAAAATAGTGAGTTTATAAAACCAAAACAATGAATAACCTATGAGACCCTACATGACCTATTGGGAGGCCTTTTGAACTTGGACTTTGGCTGAAAACTTGACTTAGGGTTTTTAGGTGTAAAACAGAGTTTTGAAAAACCTTTATGCATTGCAGACCTAAAATCTAATGACTTTGGATTTATATAAAGAGCCTATAAAGTTAGCTTAAAACCACCACTGCTTGAGGCACTTGGTGAATACGGGAAAAGGTTAGGTTACTTGGCAATCCAAGGTGTCAATAGAAGGGTTAAGCAAGTCAAAACAACGTGGTAAGGCCAGAGGTGGAAAACATAGTGAAAATGAGTGGAAAAACCCTCCTGATTGGTCTTGTGGGAGTGATAGGCTGGCCATGTCTTGATATAGTAGTAGAACAATGAAAAATTTATCCGAAGGATAATGAAGGCAGTGAGATTTCTAGAACTCACAAGATTCATAAATTTTGTTTCTAGAAATCTAGGATAAGCATTTAGTCATCTACAAAGGCAAAAATTACCGATGACTAACAGTGGCTCCACTTGGGGAGGGAAACTCCTTTTCAGGCTGCGTCCAGAACTTTAAATCTCTTGGTTTATGAAGACTAGTGCCTCATCCATTGGGTATATTTTCTTCTTTCATTTGCTGCGGCTTCTCTAAAGTAGTGATCTTTATAATATAAAAAACATAATTACTCCAACTTCATCCCTACCTACCCATCTTATTTTTCCTAGAATTTTTTCTTCCTTGAGTGCACTTAAACTAGAAAACTCCTAACATTCCTTTTCTTTTGAAAACAAAAACAAACTATCTACTTGTACCCTTATTGCTTCCAAGAGTTCAGATTATGCTAGTGAACTCCTTTTATACTCTACCTGGACTAATTGACTGTCAAGATTAAGTAGTATGACAAACTTCATTCTCTAAGCTATTGACATGAAATTGAAAAAATGATTTGAACTAGGATTAGACAATCTGATTCATCATGAGTTGTGGCATTGAGACAAGCTACACACAAACATTATTTTCATAAAAAACAAAACTAGAAGGTATGAGGGTTGTGTTTCATCATTTTCTAATCATCCCTATCCTTCTCTTTGGTTCAGATTTAAGCATGTGGAGCCAATATCTTTCATTCCTAATCCATTATTTTTTAGACAAGTCAAGTTTGAATGATTTGAGAAGCTCTCTTTCACTAACTTATCAACACAAATTTAAAGCATGTTCAGCCATGATTAGGCTAGATGACTGAACAAGACCTTCTTTTTGAACAAGTAGTGGCATTTAGGCCTGCACACTTTCAGTACTACTATTTTTTGGGTATGGGGCTGTACCTCTTTTCAAATCTGCCCACTTTTTATTTCTTTCTATGTTTTTGTGTCTTTTGTGACTTTTCTCATGAAATGTTTATGTACAATGAATAAAAAAAAAATTAAACTAAGGTTTTTTACAACAATGGTACTTGTGCATCCTGTCCTCAAAAGGATCTCCTAACATTCTTTGTCCATTGAGCTCTTGTGAACATAAATCATAGTTACCTCCATTTGAAAGCATGGTATAAGGATTGTTCCAAAAAATTTCAAACAAGCCATGCTCTCCTTGGTATTTCCTCTTTGAGTCTTGCTTCCAAAATTTGTGTCTGTCAAAGATCCTCCTTAGATTAAAAACGTACTCTTTATTAGATTGACAACAGATAATGATGTCATCTATGTATATCATAGTGAAGAAATTGAAAACAGGGGCCATGGCTATTTGGAAGGTGTCTTCAACATTCCTTAATCTAGGAAGCATTTGGTCAAACATGTAGTTGCTCCAAGGAACTTTGAAAATGGCTTTATGTTGATTGATCGGAAGTGGTATCATCTGATGACAACCTGAAACATTATCATGTAATGATATCTTGTTAGAATTTTATACCCCTTTTATAGCATGATTTATTTTGGGATAAGGGTATTTGTACTTCATGGAGGTTTTGTCTAGGCACCTAAAGTCTATACACAGTCTGTATCCTTTGGCTTTCTTTGTCAGTGACACAATTTGTCCAAGGGTTTAAATGTTTCTCTTGGAAGGAGACCTTTTTCAAATAATCCCTATGTCACAAGGCTTTAAGCTTTCATCCCTATACACAAAGGCATCCTGAAAATTCTTGCATAGCCTTATGTATTTCAATTTTGTGTGTAATGAAAAGGTTCTGGATAACTTAAACATTTTGGGCCTTCCTAGGGTGCTTACATCATACTCCTCTATATTGGTTCTAGTAGATACCCCTTTAGGGTCCATAACAATATTTGTGAGAGTCAATAATTCTTCTGAAGGGACAAAAATATTTGATGATGAAGTATCTATGTAAGGAAAAAACATAAGACTCTCTTGAATCCTGATTGAATTTTGTTGTGGGGGGCATTTCGGTGTTTTGGATTGTGAAAAATGATTGATTTATCATTTTATGAGGTTTTTCTTCATTTGAGCCATTTGTTATAGCATCTTCTCACCTTCATTATGATTCACTGATTGCTTTTATGGCTTTGGGCACCCATTCCTGAAGACTTGACAGATTGCAAAACCGGTGTAAGTCCCCATGCGCGATTGTGCGGACTTTCAGCAGTGTATACATGATTGTGCTTCTACTTTCGTGTCTGCCATTAAAATCATTAAAAAATATATAAAATTATTTCTTTCAAAATTTGGGTTGATGGTTCTCGGGTAGTTCAACCACACATCACGTGGCCAATTGTTTCCAATGGTGAAACTACTTGGAGAGGAGCCTCAAAGCCCCTCATGTGGCCTAAGGGAGAGAGAGAATTATTGATATTATACTCTGTTGGTATTCCTATCCAAGTCCCGATTCCCGTGCCTCACACGCACCCTAGTTGTCTGATACCTGACTTCCTTGAGATGCTCATCTCCCTGTAATAATACATCTAGTATACCGGTTTGGAAGGAATGTCTCTTAGGTAGGCAAGGCGGAATGAGATCAGATGATGCACTCAGATAATTGGAAGGATTGGTGATCTCCACTTGTTATTTACATACATGCTATTTGTTATCTGAGATGCATTCCCGAAATATACGTGTTAGTGTCTGCTTACATATATGAAAATTATTCTTCACTTGTCATTATGGTTTATTTAATGTTTCATATGAATTTCATTCTTTCTTTTAAGTAGATATATCTTTGTCTGACAGTTCTTCGTGCTTGTTTCTTCTTGTCTTTCGGAGTTAGAAGGAAGAACGGTTCTTGAGTTGGACCCCAGCAAGGATGCAAGCTAGTAGGACCTATGGGTAGCTTCTGATCTACTCTATTTAGTTTTTCATGAACATGTATGGTTGTGTGATCCTTCTTAAGTAGCATGCCCACACCTTTCTGTGGAGGTTGTAACCCAACGAACCTCTAAGGTGATTTTCCCCAAAAGCAATTGGCCGACTCATTTGTGGATCACATTCTTGTGACTCTTTTGTTGGGTGGTTCAGTTTGTTTGATAGGTTACTTACGGCAGTTTTAACATTTGCAGTCCGGTTACTTTTTGATTGATGCGAAGTCCTGGTTTCTTATCCAGGCTTGAACCTTTTTGTTTTTTCACTATTTACCTTTATATATGCACTTTTTTATGCACACGGTCGTGTATACATGCAAGTTTTTCTAAAGGAAGTCGTGTATACGCGTGTTTCCTTTAGCACAATCATGTATGCCTTGTTCTTCGAAGCGTAATGTAAAAACGTATACCTAGGCGGTGAATTTTTGGATTTCTTGACTTTAGTCTTAATTTATGGAGACTGTTCCTATAGTGTCTTTGTCTGGATTGTGAAGAAGGTGGTCTTTGGTATTTTCTCTCTTTACGTTTGATTGAAAACTAGTCTTTTTGGCAAAGTGTTGTTTTTCGATGCGGCATGGTTTGAGTACGAGATAAACTGCGGGCATTCTTAGCTATTACCTTTATCGAAACAGAGCTCCTATCATTTACTCTTTCCTATCTTTGTGTTTTCTTTGCACTAATTTTTGCTCATTTCTTGATTGTTTGTTGAGTTGATTGGCTAGGTCTTATTTACCTTTGAAAGTCTTTTTTGGTTCTTTGGAGTTTTTGTTTGCGCGAGTTGCAGAAACATTATTTTAGAATTTGAGTGATTGGATTTCTTGTCTTCTTGTATATTGTTGAATCTCTTACTAGTTAAACCTTATAAGATTTACAACATTTTGATTTTGCTAGAAATTCGGTATTGTTTGGCTTGAAATTTTTGTAGTTTACTTGGTCTTTCGAACTCTTTTATAAAACACAAAAGCTCAAAAAACATTTTTGCTTTGTTGTTTGCTTTTTGTTTTTGCATTTTGTTTTTTGTTTCTTTGTGTCTTTTGAAGCTTGGTTCAAGTTTCTTGCCTTCGGATTGTGGCTTGATTTTTGGAAGGGAGTTGTCATTCATTTCTTCCTCTTGTTTTTAAGCCATTCTTTGGTGTCTTCATATTAAAGAGTTCTTGATTTGGGAACTAGCTACGGTCAATAAGGAGAGTTAAAAAAAAAAAGCTGAAGGACTTTTGGGAAATTTCACTCTGCTTTGGGAATTTGCATCTTAAGTTTGCATGCTTGTAGTTATTTGCATTAAGATGCATTTAATCATTTAGTCACTTTGATAGTTTTTGTGAGTGTGAGTGCTATCACGAAGAAAAATACAATTTTTTTAATCTCATTAAGAACCACGTGCCAAAAGTTGCTTTTCATCGAAAGACAATAAGCATTTTACATGTAGTTTTGTTTTTATTAATTTCTTTGCAGTAAAACATCATAAGTTTCATTTCCGCATCCTTGTGACTTAACCCTGTGACCCATTAAAATAAAAGAGATATAATTTTAAATCAACTAACAAGTTTTCAGTGCCGTACACCAACTAGCTAGGTTGTAGGGCCTTGGATTAGGTGAGTGGGAGGGTGCTATCTCCAAGGCCGCTCAAACAAACATAGAAGTTGATTAATTGACGAAATCAACTCCGTTAGGTGGTAGACTCTCCTGTTGAGATCATGAGAAGTGAAAGTGAGAAGAGGATACCCCTGCAGGTCCGTGAATGTTCTCTAAGAGCAGTCTATGACCGACCTTAGGATTGGTGCCCATAGTTACCACTCCTAGGTTCCACACAGTGTGCGGGGGGGAATACCGTGTTTCTGACCAGGCTTATCACTATCACTGAAGCGAGTACTTAGAGTGCCCTTGCGAAGCTTGAGTGCTTGAACGGCAGGTTGTCTCGTTAGGAGGTCGTGGCTGACAGTCACACTAGCTAATTGTTACGGGCCCTAATCATCCCGGACTACTTTCGAGAGGTCCTATATTTCGCTTTCTTGTATTTTGGTGTCAGGTCCTCATCACCGGGAGCGGAAATACTTGCGGGTTGTTTGTGATTATCTCGAGTTTTTATTTTAGTGAGTGCTCTTTGCTCCTAGCTTGCCTAGCTTTTCACTTTTTGAGTCTAATTTAAAATCTATAAAAGTGGCTGATCAGCGCCTCGTCGATCGGAGAGAATCCAAAGGGAGTTATCTCCGAGAGTCCCGAGCCTTCTTGGCGTAGGGTGTTGCGGTGGTTACCACCACAGTACGGCGCGGTGGAGAGAGATCCTCCACGAGTTTGAAGGTTTCATAGGCGGTCGGTGTCGGTTCGAGAAGACATTGCGCTCACTGTACAGTTTGTGCTCCCTCGGAAGAGTTTTCAAGTGAAGAAGTACACAGACCTCCTTCATTGGGTCCATCTTTCTTCCTCCTGATTGTCATTCATTGTTTGGTACATCGGACTGAGTGCGAAGACCGGAAGATCTTCCGTATCATTCATACCTTTTACGTGTGGCCACGGCCAGGACATGGCTTACTGCTTGTTGAGTCTTATGACATTAGACTCACAACTACGTTGAAGGAGGGGCACTATTGCTATCTTGGGGTGCTTCTGATCTTCTTGTGTTTGGCTCTGGTTTCACCCAAGCACATGCTTCTCATTACGGTCCTTACGTTGGGGATGCCCTAGTGAAGTCCTCTTTTTCTCCACTACGTAGGCGGATGCACACCCATGTCCCTACATGGCTGAGTGGATCTGCTTCTTCTTTCAAGGGTTCCCCTTCGGAGCTGGACACATTCCTAGTTCGAATCCTTCTTTAGGGTCCTTTCCATTACTTCAGACCCTAGTTTCAACCCTTGATGCGGGGGCAAGACCGACTACTTCTGAGTTGGAACTACCGTATTCACTCTGACGACGGGGAATCGGTTCTGAGTCTGTGAGGATCTTCTTTCCCACATTCGAGTGTACTATCGGACTTTTTCTCCTCTATCTAATGCACGGAACCCCTACCGGGGCCTTCCCTCTTCATTTAATACTTCAGCGGGAAGCCCAGTGCGGGCTTTGGTAACTCGCGTGGGAGGAGAGGTTCTTCTCCTTTTCTACGAGTCGCTTTGGCAACTGGTGCCTCATCGAATCCGGGTATTGTTTTTAGAATCTTGGGAACCCATCCCATCGAGGATGGAATCCTCGAACTCCGCCTCGCTTACCTTTTACGGCAACGTTAAACTTGCAGATCGTCGGGATGACTAATGATCAGTTAAGCTATAGTTCGAGTGTGGATCGACCAAATTCCTTGAGGATATTCCAAATTTTGAAAGTGGGAAATGGAGAGGGATCGGTGACCACATCACCATTTCCATATGGGCGTTCTTCGAACTCCACGATCGATGATTCTATTGGTTGAATTATTTCAATGCACCCTACTTGGAAACATTTGCCAAATGGTATCGAGTTAGCGGGAATGAGTTTGCTACATTTGGAGAAGCGGGCGTCCACGTTTCTAAACCATTTCGGTTACGTAGATATGAGGCCGGGACGAAACTCGGCTAATTTTAGCGGAATGACAACTCACATTTCTGATCATTGAAGGAATGGAGGAGAAGGAATGAAGCTTATTGAGCTCATATTCCCGGAGAATTCCTTCTCGAATGGTTTACGAAATCTCTATAGTTGGGTATTTCAAAAGATGTCCCTATGGAACATTTTGGGAAAGCGAGGCCATTTTGGGCCTTTGTGTGGAACTGATCATTCTCGGTGGGATCTTATAAATATTTTCCCAAATGCTCCTCGCTCCCAGAATTAGATTTATCAAAAACTAAGCCCCGATCCTCATGGTGATGGGCTTGTCGGATGATCAATAGTGGGTGCGACTTGACACCTTACTCAGCCACGTGATTGTCTTTCACGATCTCTCCTTACCTGAGTCGAGTACGTACTTTCTTGAGGTCATACGCCTTCCGGTCTTTGTCCATAAATGTGTCAAGATTACGATCCCAAGGAAATCTAACAATCCGATGGGAAGAATAAGGGATGAAATAACAGAAAAGCTGAAGCAGGGAAGAGAGTAATACAAATAAAACCAACCGAGCGTGTTGGTGAGGGTCAGAAAGGGAGAGAAAAAGAAAGTGAAGTTTCCATGCAAGTTGTGTCTTGAGACCATCTCACACACCTTTGCCCTAAAAAATTGAGGATCGCCATGTGCACTTGTTAGCCAATGAGTTCTTCTAGTTCCAGTTTGTGTTAACAAACCCTTTTCCCAAGCAATTAGTTGTTAAAGCGCATGAGACCAAAATCAGGGGCTTTATGCAGGGGCACCGGGAGGAAATTCCATCGAACATTTTTGTTTGAGTGCTCACGCGGATATCGCTACGAGGATCCATGATTATGGCGGAAGGTCTTGAACCAGAGTCCTGACCTCTTAGACTTCCTTCACATTCACAAGCCTACTCTTGATCCCCATTACCTCGAATGCCCAAAGCATCTTCTAGCGTCTACGATTAATCCAAATGCTAGAGTTGCCAAGAACTACTCGATTGTGGAAGATGCAGTGAGTCCTTGTGCTATGTTAGCTTTGAATTACTCCGATCTTGTATGCAGCTCGGCGCGGTGCTTTAGCTCCGTTCGGGCTATTGATCCAAAAAATTCTCTTCGATTACTTTTGATATGATATTAATTTTAAAGAAGAGACTTCATCATCACATGATTTCGTGATAAATCGTCGTATGAAGGGTGCAATATCACACAGGCAGAGTTTGTTGATGAGGTGCCTCCACTTCGTGATGTCTCTACATCTTTGGAGAGACACTTGGATCTCAGCTATTTAATGCTTGTTTGTTCTTCACTGCGTTGAATAATTAAAACCTCAGGACCCCATGGTATTGTCCCTGACTTGCCCATCTATGTTGTTATGAGACAGCTGTCAATATAGGGTTAGGAGTAGTGGATACAACTTAGTTACAAACTTTTACAACAGAGGAGAATTGATTTATGAGATGGATGCCATTGCATCCCATTATTTAGTTATATGTTCCCAGAAAGTTGTTCTAGGTCAGATCATGGATTGTCCTCTTCATGAGCCGAATGCGTCCTAAAGACTCATCTGTTACAGTTGGACAATACTGGGCGTACGTAAGGTGCAGGAGTTGGAATGTATTCTTCTTGATGGTGCTTTTGATGTTTCTCATCTCGATTCATGCTATTTCAGCTGTCTCCAGGAAAGTATCTTAGAGAAGTTGTTTAGAACTCATTATTTTTGGAACCTTGGACTGTACTCTCCCCTCTTACTTACATTAGCGGAAGGTCAAGTGGGTGAATGACAGCTACCTATTTTGCACACTAAAGTGAATTACCCTGTGATGCCATTGTTGACTCTGCAGTCATTAGCTCCTCTTTCTACCGGAAGAGTTGGATGGAGATGTGGCCCCGACCAGACATTCAGTTCTTCTTCTGCTTGATTGTCTTGATACCACTCTGCTCCCAGAGGCCACTCTGAAGCCTTGGCTGAGTATAGATAGGCAGAGTGGACAGCTTACATCCTCGGTCTTATTTTTTCACACAGGCAGCGAAAGTTGAACTAGTTTTCAAGTCCTCCATCTCTTTGGTCTGTTCACCGAGTCTTGAACCACTTTAGCACCAACAGGTTTATCTTGAAGAAACATGGATGATCTCTCCTGCTATCCGGTGAACATTTCCCGGGGATCCCAATATTATTGAGAATGTCTTCATCGGAGGTGAATGTTCCCATGAAGAGGTTCCATTTGTGAGCCTCTTTAAAGGTATAGGGATGTGTTCGCTTAGTCTTATGAGGAAATGCGGAATATGAACATGTTATCCAAGCATGAGATCGAGACGTATGAAACGCTAAGACGGTGAGGCAAAAACTTCGTCACGGTCAATCCCTAGGAAGACGCTGACTATCAAAGCTGAAGTTGAGAAGGCTGCCCAAGGCGGGTTCATTTTTGTTCCCTTTGTGAATGGGTTTCAAATCCGTTCCCGTAGATAAAAAGCAAAGGAACGATTCGAGTGTGCATTGATTTCGAGACTTAAATAAAGCATGTCCTAAAGATAATTACCCCACACCATTTATCGATCGGATCATTGTGAGTGTGCATTGTGAGATTTTCTCCTTCATGGACAGGATTTGTCGGATATAATCAAATTACTATCCGTCCTGAAGATCAATAAGACTACCGCTGTTGTCCTGAGGTACATTTGCATACAGAAGATGCCTTTTGGTCTTAAAAATCTTTGGGCTACCTTTATTTGAACCCATGTTATATGCCTTTCACAACATCAAAAATATTATCGAGGCATACTTAGATGATTTATTTTGCTCATTCTCGAAGAGGATGGATCATTACGGTCACCTCCGGCAAAATATTTGAACGATGTCGGTTCTATAAGATTAGATTGAATCCGAATAAGTGCATTTTATGGACACAATCGATGAAGCTATTGGGATTCATTGTGTCTAGGGAAGGGATAAGGGTAGATCCCTTTAAGGAGTTGAGAACAATAGCAGGATTTGCCTCCCCCGTCCTCAATTCGTCAGCTTCAAAGTCTTCAGGGAAGTCTAATTTTCTTCGGAGATTTATCGTAAATTATCTTTGAAGTTACAAAGGGATTTATGAAGTTGTTGAAGAGGGAGTTCCTTTTCTTTGGACATTCTCACGCTCAAGCGCTCATTCGATGCTTTGAAGAAAGCATTGACCTACGCTCCTTTATTGAGTCCTTTGATTATGAGAGATTTCCTTTTTGTATCTGGCGATAATCGAATCTACCATCGGTATGTGGATTACAGTTCGGGAGGATGATGCTCTTGTAGAGCATGTTATTTCTATCTAGTCGGAAGCAGTATGACTGAACTCAGTACACTCAGATGAAAAGTTAACCTTAACATGACTGAGTTCATCTTTGATAAACTCGACATTACACATTATTCTTTGCAAAACTTATGTTTTGTGGGCTGTAATCCATTTAGGTTTGTCCTCATTAGGCGAGTGGTTGAGTGCAGAAATACAGTGATGGATTGTGATTTTGAGGTGATCTTGATTTCATGTACGCCAAATCCAAGAAATCATTAGTTTTCATGGAATTTATCTACGGAGTTTCCACTGTGGAGAAGAGATGATCTATGATGAGTCCTTTCAGGATAGACACTTTTTTCTTATCTCTTCTGAAGGATCCTTGAATGCAGGATATCATTTATTGCCATCTCGATTTACTGAGTTTCCTCTACTTTTTTTGAAGATGAGCGTCGTAGTTTGCGTCACTCTGGCCAAGAATTATTTGATTATTGGTGATGCTTTATACGAAATAGAGTTGATTCAATCCTGAACCTTATCTCGAAGAAGGCGGGTGTGCTCAATGATTCTCACAATGGAGCTTGTGGGGGTCATTTATACGGAAAACTGCTACAGCCCAAAATATTTGCTAACGTCTTTGGATACTTTTGGCCCTCGGTTACTCAAAGAATGTATTGAATCGGTCCAAAGTGTCTGCATCCCGTGTCGGAGTTTATACTCGAAAAAATGCGTGCTCATCAAGCTCACTTTTCAGTCATTCTTGTCGGTCCCTTTACAAAGTGGGGTATTGATTATACCTACTTATGCTGCCTTCGGCTAAAGGTCACAGAGTACATTATTATGTGATAGACAGCTGCTACGAAGTGGATGCGAGCTATGCTACTTTTTGCAGGACGTGGTGAGGCCAAATGCATAAGCTTTTCAACCGGGTTATCGCTCATTTTGAAACTTCCTAGAGAGATTGTCGCACGACCATGGCGGTGTTTTACAGATAGTATGATGGTGAGTTGGCTCTCAAATTGGGTTAGTAAGGAGCATTCATCTAGTATTATCCTCAAGCTAATGGGCAAGTGGAAGCCATTGAATAAATCCTTGAATACAATTCTTCAAAGACAGTGATAAAGCTAGATCCAGCCAGCGGCATATCATGCTATATCACACTTTGAGGCATACGGTGTCGATGCTTCACCAGGCAGCTTTTACTCGTTTCGACTAGTGCACGAAGGTGGAATCCGTATTTCTATTGAATGCGAGATTCCTTCTCTTAAGTGTGATTAGAAATTCTTCTGACACTTCTGGTACGGTAAGAATGGCTTCTTCATACGGAACATCTCGATGAGCGACGTCGGGATGCCACCACGATGAATGAAGCGCATAAAAACCAAGTTAAAGTTCGATATGATAAGGCGGTCAAACCCGAAGGGTTTTTCGGAAGGTGACCTTGTTTTTGAGTCTATGCCAAGAAAAAGATGCCACAGAAGGCAGAAAAAATTTAAGAATCTATGTGGTATGGCCCTATATCGTTAAAAAAAGTCCTTAAGAAAGGAGCATACACCTTGGTTGATTTTGAAGGGAGCAGTTTAGAGATTTGAAAGTAAATCTATTTGAAGAAGTATTATGCCTAGGCTTCGACTGGCATGTTTCTTTTTGTATATAGTAGTTTTTGCTTTGTACATATCTAGTTGATTTCGATCTTTGATGAGTTGATATTTTGATCTTCTTTGACGAGGTTTGTTGGATGTCATGAGTCATTTGGTTGTGCTAGACACTGCCAGGAACTTAGCTTCAGCGGCTTGGGTGCTTCATTATCCATGCGGTGTTGAGTATCAGAGATGCATTGGTCCTGCTAATAATATGTGAAATTGCTGGTTCTTCATCCACTCTGGAGGAAATATCTGGGTGTTGATTCGTTGGTAGTTTTCTTGGACTCCTGATTTAAAATTGGTGTCATAGTTAGACAATACTTCAGATGCGAGATCCATTTTTATTACGATTGTTCTTGAGGGTACGTTTGTTACAAGGTCATTTCAATTTTTAACTTTCATTCATGTTCTCAGTGACTATTCAGGTTTGCTAACTCATTAGCTAATCAAGCATTGGATTGGCATATTAATCATTTCATACAATAAAATTTTAATCATCAAAAACATCTTCATTTTGATGTATTACTTCTCACCTCCACATCTAAATATCCTTTGTATATATCATCGAGTGTTCAAAAACTTTAAAATTGGATCCATAATTTCATAAAAAACTTGGGCTTATGCCAGATCGTATTGATCTCAAAGAATATCTACGATCATCTAATACATATGTCTGTCTACTCCACGAGGTCCACCTTACAAAGTGATGTTCTATGAGCATTGACACGGTGGCAACTCGGCGGAATAGTCACATTACTTGATCTCAGGAGCACTCTACCACCCGTCTCTGGGTGACAGCAGAGTCTTGGCGTGCCTGGTGCCCAGGCGGAGTTAACCCCTCCAAATTCCTACGCACACGACTGGAGAGTCTATCTGAATCAACGTATACCTTCGCCTAGCGAGCGCTTGTGGCGTGGGAAGCCCTCGGGCGCCTTGGTCCAACATCTGTATCTGACCATGTTTACTTTATTAGTCATTATGAATCAATCAAAAACATGTTTATTTTCATTTTTTCATACATATTTGAAAAATCCAAAAAATATATAAGTCAAATTTTTTTTGCAAGCAAGCTTGTGCCCATCGCTTTGGTGGAAGAACTGGAATCTAGATCTCCCAGAGTCCTTGACATAGGATAGTAATCCACCACAGTGGTTGTTCTCCTATAACGAACTCATCTTCCTGTAGTCCAGGTCACTTACCACCCCCAATCTCTTCATCATGTCGTGGGCAATTCTTGGGTCTGATGGGCTACTAATGTAGTAGAGATAACTCTAGGTCTCAATGTTTAGTATCTTCTCAAAAGGAAAGAATATTTGTCAAAAATTATATCGTAGCCAAAGTGTTTGGTCTTTGCCAGCGGGTTAAGGGTCCAAGCTTTGTTGTTTCATGTTGATTAAAAGGGTTGTGCACCAATCATACACACTGAGTGAAGCATTCTACCCTATGCTCATTTAAATCTGGACCTTTGATGTAGGGAGAGCGAGATCTTGCTGCACTGCGCCGATGGTAAAAGGAGAGTTTTCATGTGCAAATCAGCAATCTCTTATTGCAATCTGCGTTCCAACCTTTTTGGAACCCTCTATGCGATACACGTGGGCCATAGTCTTCCACGGTTAAGCCCTACGGGGGCTTCCCATGCAAGTCTCTTGCTGGCTCTCCCTCCATGAGAGTCCGAATGTCGTCCTCATGTCTTCCCACTTCAATGCGTACGCACTCTGATCTATCTGCCAAACAATCTGAGTACAGGTTCCAGTGTTGAAGACGAGCATTTTCTACATTATGGCAGGGATTGCTTTTCATATTTGTATTTTTTGAAGAATTTGAACAATCCACTTAATTCGAAGGATATTTCGTTACTGCGATCTTGCATGACCTCTTGATCAATTGTGCTATGTTCCGCATCCCTCCATGAGATTGTCATCTGTCAAATTTCATTAAATTATGCATTAGCCACACATTTTTTGATTAGGTTTAGCATCTTTAGCGACTTTTCTTTACTATGATCGTGTATCTGTAATTTCTGATGAACCAGCGTATCGCAAGTCCGCATTTTTTAGCAAGAGGGTTTTAATGGTAAAATTCACTAAATTTTAATTTCTAAAATGGACAAAATGATTTGCAAGGATGATTGAAAATTTCTGAAAATTCGGTGCGTTTAGACGGTCGGTTATTGATTTGTGAAGAAGTTTTTTTCTCCACAGCACCTTTTTTAAATCAGCAATGCAATAATGAACCAATATGAGGTAATTTGTCTGTTATGCCTAAAAAGTTGAAAATTTTTCGCAAGAATTTGTTATCCTCATTTTTCGATCTATCTTAATTTGCATAACGAGATGCTTGGAGATTACTTGATTTGGCACATTTCGGGTACATTTTGGCGATTTTTGAGATTTTCCCCGGTTTTTGATCCATGATTACTGACTCGTCACGCGGGTATATGATCTTCAGCAGCATATAAGTTAGGAAATCACTTTTGGTGCCTCTTATACTAACCTCCATACTAATCACTTGCCTTAGGGTCAATCCCATCGGTCATGAGTATTACACCCATTTCACTCGCCGATTATTTAATCATGACTTGGTGGTAGAGCCTTCCTTTACATGGGCTTCCTAGTTAGTTCCTCGTTGCTCTTGTTGCCATACGCATTTTATGTAGAGCTCGGGAGTCCTCTTTAGTCATGCATGACTTATGTTGAGCTTCATTCTTCTTCTTCCTCCTTATCATTTTTACGGCAGCTTTTCCCTAGAGAAACTCTACAGTGCAGTTAAGTTGTATTCTTTTGCATTGCATATTGGCTACTTGTTTATCATGACACTATGCAGCCATTCATTCAGTCTTTAATAACTTTGCCAAACCTTGAATTTGTACAAGTTAACCATTGCATGCACTTAGGCATCACAGGCTGACACCTTTACTGGATGGAAATTACTCACGATGTTCTTCGATTTAACCACATAAAATTGACTTGGGATTGTTTCCAATCCCGGTACTAGTGCATCGATTTTTTGATACTCGTTTCTCTTGTGTACCATGCAACATTCTTTTATTCTTTTTCGGGCTTATTATATGAAAAAACGAAAAAAATCAAAATATAACAAAAAAGACGGAAGACAGGATGTATCTTCGTTATTTTGATGACGATGCAGAGTGGGTTTGGCCAACCGTGAACAACACCACTATCACTTATATATATTTCTACAATTTGGATTCGTTTTCTTTTTTGACCTAGGTTCAACCTTTGTCTTTAAAAACGTGAGTTCTCCCAGGTTGGTTATCTTCGATCATGGAGGTTTGTTTGCACCTCTGCATATGGACTTATACGGTGTCACTTTTACTTCCATGGTCATCATGAGTACGCCACTTTCAGTCAGGAAGTCTAAACGAGAGTCGGCCATTCGCGGTGTCTCTTGACTCATTATTCATTCGGCCTTCCCGGTCTTTATCAGTATCTTGTATACATCTGTCTTTTGGTCTTCGCCGTGCTGGATTTGAAGGTCCCCATTGACTTCTTGCTAGCGGGTTTGTCTCTTATCGCTGCGACATATTGCAGGGAAAACCTAGAGTCTTCTACTGAGCCTATTTCCATCATTGATATAGGTGACCTTGTCACTGATGATTTAGATGTGTTATGGTCTTTGATGATGAACTTTGTGTTCGAAGCGTCGACACACGTATTATCACTTGGGATTGATCTTTACGATCTATGATTTCCATTTGACCCTATCGGGTGGATTTCTACCTCTGTATGAAACACTGTTATTGGTTGGTGAGAGGGTTCTTAAATCTTCAACTTCATCTTGTGCATGTGGAAGCGATACTTGATTTGGTTGCGATCACTCTACTTAGTCCGATTCCTTCCAAATCTTGGCACTGCACGAGTTACACTAAATGTTGGACTGATGTGGGATGCCTTAATGCCTTCCCTTCATGAATGTTTCGCTCGGCTCGACTCATTGCTGCAGGAATAAGGTACAGGAGATCTTTTTGTGAGTACCTTAGGGTTTGCGAGTCATCGGTGGCATACTCTTAGCTATGTGGTCAGGAAGTTCATCATTGCCTCGATTGGTAGATTCTTTCAAGTGTTCATTCAACTCATTTATTCGCACTTGTTGAATTTGTCTTGAGCATAACCTCATTTTCATTGTAGGTGGGTTGTCTACGCATTGGTTAACGGTATACATCAACATTTGGTAATCCATGATTTCTCATGAGTGGAAGCAGCTCCATTTTATTCCACATTGTGTAGAGATGCAATACAGCATTAGATGGAGGTGAAACACTCAAGTTGCATCAGCATTTCTGTTCCTTTAACGGTCCATTAGGTTTACGCCGGTGATGTCGTCCCTCTTATATGTTAACGATTCTGATGCAATGACATCCTGTATATTGGCTCCGGGGTTGCACGTGATAGTACCGTTTGTTCCACCTTATGATTTGGTACTTGGAGATTCGGTTATTTATTTTGATCGAGACATCCGGTTACGACATCTTTGATCGACTTTATATGTGATACTTGGACATTGATTAGACTTCTTGCACTTGAGTTGTGCTCGGATGATTCATTGTGTACTTTCGATTCGGTTATACTTGTATACATGTTGGATCCTATTACGGTACTTTCTATATGATGTATTTTTGATGAGCATGAGGTGCCGCCTCGGCCTTAGTTAACTCTCTGTTTCTTTCATTGGTTTTTGGCGGCCGGAAATGCGGTGAAGTCCTCTCTTGTCCTTGTGAAGTTCTTTCTACGTGCATAATGTTCAGCCATCATGTACCTTACGACCTCATATATTGAGGCATCTGTTGTTATAGCATCATTCTCACCTTCATATGATTCATGATTGCTTTTATGGCCGGGCTTCCATTCTGGACAGGCGATTCACTAAAACGAGTGTAAAAATCCTCATTAATTATGCAGACTTTTACGCCGTGTCTGTGAAGTCATGCACTTCTGCGTATGCCATTAAAATAATTAAAAATATATATATATAAATTCCCTATTTTGTAATTTTGGGTTGATGGTTACTCGGTGGTTCAACTGCCCAAATGCTGATAATATTGTTCAAACATTGAAACTACTTCATGGAGGAGTATAAAATCCCCTGTGCATGGCCTAAGGGAGAGAGAGAGAGAATTATTGATATTATACTCTATTGTTATTCCTATCAAGTGTTCCCGTGCCTCCTGCACTTTCCCCAGGTTCATTAAAACCATGTTTCCTTGAGATGCTCATCTCCCTATATGTCATCTCGTATGCACCGGTTTGGAAGGAGTCTTAGTGAGGCAAGGCGGGCGGATCCGGACGACGATGCCTTAGAAATCGTGGAAGGATTAGATGAATCTCCACTTTATTGTATTGTACATGCTATTTATAATACGAAGTACCATCTTTAATTTCCCCAAAATACGTGTTAGTGTCTGCTTACATATATGAAAATTGTTATTTAAGCATTCATTATGGTTTATTTAATGTTTTATATGAATTTCACTAAGGCTTAGAGTAGATATATGCTGTACATCCAGGTTCTCGTGCTTGTTTCTTGTCTTTCGGGTTAAGAAGGAAGAACGGTTCTTTGGGGGTTTGGACCCAGAGTCTGCTTCCAGCGTAAGGACCTACGGGTACTTACCTCAGTACTCTATTTTAGTTTTTCATGAATATGTTTGTGGTTGTGTGAGTCCTTCTTAAGTAGCATGCTTACCTTTCTTGTGGAGGTTGTAACCCAACGAACCTCTATGGTGATTTTCCCGAAGCTTGACAACCTAATTCGGATTTCAAACTAATTTTTGGTTTTTTTGAAATTTCATTTTCGGTTACAAAAGATCAGTTCAATTTCATCATGATGTGGTTGTGTTAGCTGTTATGACGTGTTGACTATTGAGTCCCTCATGCGAGGCGAATGGTTTGAAGTTGTGTACGTGTGTCTAGATCTATCCCAACGTCACTTACCTGCTCATGGATGTCTCCTTCGGTATGTAGAATGAAAGAATCAAGACTTGAATGTATGGAATGAAAGAGGTCAGTGTGTCTTGGCCCTTTCTTGACTACTAACCATATACTTCATGTATCGACTCTCGTCTATAATCTCCTTTTACGGTTAAAAACTGGGATGGTAGCATAGGACATGTCTGAGTTGAAGGTTCCACTGAAGCTCGGCTCCCCCAAGATGCTAGAAAAAGCATCCTGACATACTTAGGGGGAGATATGCACTCACTACTATGTCCATAACTAGATTTTTATACGGTACTTGTGCAGATTGACACAAAGATCCTTGATTAGGTCCAAAACACTTGACTCTACTCGAATCGAAAGAGTATAATTCTTTGTAAGGTTTGGTTATTTCTAGGCCTAACCTATCCATCACTACCTTACGCATGAGGTTGTGAGAGGCACCGGAGTCTAGCATGGCATTGTGTAATATTTTGTCATGTATATTTAGGCTAACATAGAAATGAGGGACAACTCCTTCTTAGTATTTTCCCTCAACTTCGGGACCAAACAATAGTTCTGGTTTGTCATCAGTCAATTTTAGAGTGTCTGTATCCTTCCCTATCTTCAAAACTTTCAAAAATTGGGACCCGTACATGTCTTGAGTCACCAATTCAGTGAGAGGTGTGGTTATCTTGATTTTAGAAATCTCTCCTTCAAAACTAAAAGGAACTTGGGTTTTAGGCATATTTACATCAGTTTTATCAGCCATAAATTTTTCTACATTTTTAATTTGTTGATTCTCATTCAGGGCTTTGGAAAAAATATTTTTCTCAGGGCCACTAGTAGAGGTACTAGGGCAGCTTGTGTCACCACTTGGTTGGCTAGTTTTGTCTTTGTTTGGATCGTTTTTCTTAGTCATGGCATTGGTATTGTCTACTTTCTTCTTAGGAGTGTTTTCAGGTGTTTTCCTAACAGCAGTGTCTATTTGGTTTTTCTTAGGGGCCTCTTGGTTCTTTTTTATCCTAAGGTCATATTGCCTATGGATGTCCATTATTGCATTTTCAAATCCCAACTTGTAGTCTTCAGAATCCTCATAGTTAGTTTCAGTTTGATCTAGGGAAAATAACTCTTGTTCCTCTTCTCTGAGAGAAACCTCACCCTCATTATCAAATCCTATTAAGTTTGCATGGCTTTCTTCAGGTTCTGCATTCTCTCTCTCCTCTTCATCAAGATAATTGTCTTGGAAAGGAGGCCTAATTTGTTGGTCATTATCTCGTGGCCTATTTTGGGGAGGGTCTCTTCTGAAGTTTTGAGTTATATTTATGTTTTGGGGATTTGGTTGATTTTCCCTAGGAGGTGCTCTTTCATTTAAGTTTATCCTTTCCATCATTCTCTCCATGGTTCTAACTAGGCTTTCTATCTTGGCATCAGAAGAGGAGGTTGAGGCTATGGTTTCATCTTTGTAAGTGACTCTTTTTTCTAACCTCATCCTAGCTCTCTTTTCAATCAAGTTGGCTTCTGCACTAATAGCTTCCCTTTTCATTTCTTCTAAAGTGGTGGGGTCTCTCTCTCTTAATTGGTATGTCATGTCCAGATCAAAACCTTTAGGAAATTTCACTAGAGCTAGGCCTTGCAGGGGTTTCATGTGAGGGGGGAGGGCATTGTAGACACTATTAAACTTGGTGCAATACTATTGTACACTCTTCCCTACATTCCTCTTAAGATTTTTATATCAGAAAGGATTTAGAGGGGTTTTTTCTTGATTTCCCTCTTGTTTATGAAAGATTAGTAAAGGGAAGGGAGATCATGTATGGTGTTAGGAGCTAAGCCTTTAAACCATTTTTTGGCTTCTCCTCCTAGGCTTTGTGCCAAGATCCTCATTTTAATGGTTTCTTATTCCAATTACATTTAGTCAAAGGCATCATTTATCCTATCTACATGTTGTTGGGAAGTGATGGATTCAACTTCGATGAAGTGGAGAATTCTGGACTGGTAGTCATTTGGTAAAGGTACCAAACGTTGTGGTAAAACTAGGGGGGCATAACAAGCTACCATGACGGGAGCTAATGGCGGATTTATAAGATGGGGTTTTGTGAAAGGGGGTGTAGGATGAAGTGGAGTGGTTTGTACAGCGGTGGTATGGATGGGTGTGGTAGAAGTACTTGGACCAGCAAGATGATTTTGAGCAGATTTGGTATGGAAAGAGTTGAGGTGATGGAGAAGTTGAAAGTCAAGTGGTGTGGAAGGAGAGGTTTCTCTACTAGAACTCTGCTGCAAATCTATGGGCTCAAGGTCTATCTAGTCAATATCAGTTTGTGACTTGGTTCTGAAAAGGTTTTTTGTATGGTGCAAGTCAAATTGGGGATCTTGTAAAGCTGTAAGATGTTCAGGGACTAAGCTTGCTCTATGAATAGTCCTAACAGTGGTTAAGTTTCCAGATCTAGAATTTTGCCACAAAATCTTTTCTGGGTCATCAACTATGGTAGGAGGATTTGGGTCTGGGTGAGATCTGATATTGATCCTTTGTGAAGCCATATTTCACACTCAAAATGTAGAGAGGCTGAAAGTTTAGGATTGCTTTTAGAATATTGGCCTCTCTTAGTGCTTGGTAAACTCTCACAGTGTAGAACTAGGTTTCTAAACTTCTCAGGGCTGATTTGATACAATCCTAGGGAGCCTAAATGAGAACTAGTGAAGTAATAGGCCTACTAGAGGCTAGTGGAGTTGCCAGGTGGATATTTTTATTTTTTTGAGGTTGTGTGTTTATGGTCCACCACCAATAACTGACAAAAATCCAATCTAAGGATGTTTTGGGGTTTTCTGAGCTCTTTTATGTAGCCCTAGGGTTTGTGAGATTGTCTTATAGCTGAGTCATCATTTTGCTAGGATGGTGAAACAACCATATTCTAATCTTTCACTGACAGTTTGAGTTCTCTATGATTTTATAAGGGTCTCTGAAGTCCTAAGGGATACTTAGATTGTCACTGACTCATAGGTCCCATCATGATCACCATTGTGTTAGTGATAGTGATGAGGTGGTTTCAAAACACAAGATATTCTTTAAGAAGGGATTCTGGAGTCCTAAGGGGTACTTAGATTTTCACTAACTCAGAAGGTCCCACCGTGATCGCCAGAATGTTAGGGTGGCGATGAGGTGGCGATAAATAAATAAACAATCTTTAACAAGGGGTTCTGAATCTTCTAAGGATGTATAATCTTGGTACTTAGTCAATTTGTCCCACCGTGATAGCCAGAATGTTAGGGTCCCGTGATTTAGAAGTTTGGTAGAACAAATGCACAGGGTAACATGAAACCAATCTTTGGAGTCCTAAGACCTAGCCTTCTTGGAATCAGAGAAGGCTCTCTCTATTGTATGCAAAGGATGTGAACTTGTTTGCTTTAGATGGTCTATTTTAGACTAGTTGTGAAGTTTAGGGTTTTGTTTGTTCGGTTGGGTTGGGTAAAATGATCAAGTGGAATAGGTGGAATGAGAGGTCATCAAATCATTGGGCTATGGAGTCTATGAAAGTCATGGATATCTCAAAAATGAGTCAGAGTGCATCACATGGAAAATCTAGAGTAGTCAATGGATCTTTTAAGGTTATGTGTGAAGTGAAATGGACATTAAGTTTGGAAAACAAGGTAGGGCAAAGGGCAGTTAAGAATCCTTTGTCATAAACTCATAAACAAGAAGGTCTCAAATATTGATAAGAAAAATATAATAATCATGAGATAGGGAAAACCATTTACTCAATGACAATACTTTAAACAAATAGATATCCAATATGAACAATTTAGTGAAACACGGAAAGCAAGAAATCCTATCTAACTTCAGTGATTTCACCTAGAAAGTTTGAAAACATATAAGATAACAAATAAAGTTAACCAATGAAGAGGGAACTCCTGGACATCATCAATCAAGCTATAAAGAAATTTGAAGCAAACTGATAAGCATGGGCAAAGGGCAAGATCAGAACAAGACCTCTTTGGCTTAACCTAACAAGTAATACTTTCAAAGAGAGATTTCAAAATAGAGTTTAGATAGCATCAAATAAGCAGGGCTTGCCATAAAACATATTTGGAAAATAGAATATTAATCCATTGATGAAATAAACAAGAAAAAAGAGGCTCAAGGAGCAACTAATAATTCCTTAAACACACCCAGCAGAGGAAAACATAAAGACAGTAGAAAACAAGAGGACTAGGGTGCCTCAAACAACATTTCTTAGCCTATACTTTTCTGATCCACTGCAACATAGAAAGATGGACATAATGATAAATAAGAAAACATGAAAAAATTAGAGACACATCACCATTCACCAAGCTCAAGGATCCTGCAAGCAATCTTTCATCATCATCAATCAAAGCATATCATTCAGAAGCTCCATAACACCAAATTTCTCTTTAACCTCAAAGAACCATGTATTTCTCTCAAAACTCATTAAAAGGCAACATTTACAATGAATCCTCAATGCCTTTTTAACAATAAAGGAGGAGAAAAACCTAATAGAGTATCTAGAAGCTTGTTGGCTAATTAGAAATGTCACTATTGTCCTTGAGACCTTGCAAGGCCCAAGGCACAAAGTATCTAAAACAAAATATCTTTTCAGGCATTTTTAGAAAACAAATTGATGTTTGAGGTCTGAAAAGCCTCATAAAACTTGTCAAGCGTACATTTTTTACTTTCCCTCTGCTAAGGACGCAGCGCTGTGTTTTAGGAGGAAATTACATGCCAAGGGCGTAGAACAGGGGCAAGAAAAATGAGTCATCTTGTAGCAGTGTCTTGAAGGCCTTCCCGATGTCAGAAAAGGTTCTGTGAAGGCTTGTTGGAAAGCCCTTTAAGTCTAATTTTCAAATATACCCTTGGTTCTATGATCTGACCTATGAAACCTATTCAAAAATTAGAAATTCCAAGGCTGGTAAAGGTGCAACACATGTCCTAAAAAGCAGGCAAAATGGTGAAAATTTGAGTGTTTTTTACCCTTTTGGAGGACCAAAACAACTCCAATTGATCTAAATATTTGTGAGCATGCTATATTAGTGATGAGGATCCCAAAAATTTAAGCCTTTCCTCCTGAAGATTCTCTAAAAAAGAGCGTAGCACCATGTGTGCTACCCCCCTGGCCTCAAAATTAGCAAAAACAAAAAATTGTCAAAATTCTACCAAATTTGGTGGATGAGTGCCTCATGAGTTTTGGGAGACATATAGAGATTCTTGTGCCAAGATTCAAAGCCTAGCTTGGCCTTTTTCTTCTTTTAGTGCCTGGAGATTTTCTTGAGCCTTTTTCAATTTAGCCCTTACAATTTGGTTCCTTCGGGCATAATGTTTAGTCATTCTTCTTTGGAGGTAAAGATCTTGATTTTCTTTCTTCAACTTGGCCTCCAAGTGTATGTTGGCTCTCTCTAACCAAGGCTCCCGGTCATGGGCTATCTCCATAGCCAAAATTTCATCTAAAGAGAGTTTCTCTGCTAGGGTTGATTCTTCCTCCCTTTGTTTAGCCAATGCTTTCTTCAATCCCATGGTTCTAGGTCTCCTCCTAGATTGTCCTTCCACATCACTACTCTCCTCATAAGTGCCTATTAACTCTTCTATTTTCATTTGTGCCTTTTGGGCTTCTTTCCGGGCCTTGAGGGCTCTAGCTTCGTAGATTTCCATTTGTGCTCCCAGCTGCCTATTTTCCAAGTCAAGGGCATCATTTATACTCTTGGCCCTATCTAAATGTTCTTGGAGGTCTTTGATTTGTGCATTTCTCTCCTGGAGGAGCATGTTTTTAATTCTTGACTCGTTCTCCTCATCACTATCTACCTGAATGATCTCAAAATCCCTCTCCACCTCATGGTCTTCTTCTTCTTCCTTTATCCTTTTTTCCTTTTGTCCAGTGGCTGAGTTGATGTAAATGGCAAGGTCATGTGCCTTTTGGAGGCAGCAATTCATTAAAGGGGCATACCTTACCAACAGATGGGAGAAGGGAAAAATGGTTTTGCAATCAACTTGGTATATTGGTTTCAAAAAAGGCTGGTAATGTCTTAAGTCCAAATTCACCTGTTTGAACCATTTTTCTCCCATGCAAGATATCCCAGTGGCCATGGAAATTGCATTGGTAGACAACTCAAACTTCACTCCAGCTAGGTGTACTTGGTGGTTATGGAGGTTTAGGATGAAAATTCTGGTCAACTCAGAGTGACTTTTGAATTTTTGTACTTTTTCACAGAAATCATAGCATCCTACCTCTTGGAAATATGCAACTGTGGTAGGGGAGGTTGTCATCTCCTTGGTGCTCAAAGGCTCAAATTTGTTTTCTCTCCCACCCTTTCTCTATGGTCCCCTAGGCCTTTGGCCTCCATCGCCACTGTCAACACTGCCTTCTCTAGGAAGTTTATCCTTTACTCTTGCTTTTGAAATCAAAACCCTAAACTGTTTATGAAATGATATGGAGAGGGTAAGTGAGATGATAATGAGAATGGTAGTGATTTGTAAGTGAAGGAAAATGATGAGTGATTAGCAAAGAAGTCTTAGTGTATCTTTATCAAGTAAATGGGTCAGTGTTCTTTAATTAATAGGGTTTTTTAGCATGGTGACCAAGCCTTTCTCTTCCCCTAGGGTTTCTAAATTTATTTCTAAACTCACCCTTTAAAACATCATGAGAGGGGGTAGAAAATCTAAATACCTCTTTCAAAAACCTTCATCAGGCATCAAGCAGAGGTTTTGAGGTGCTTTGAGGCAAATTTGAGGCTTGAGAATTTTTCTGGCTGAAAGCGCAACACAGGAGTGCAACACGAGCGAGTCAGGTCGACCCTGCATGGGTTGTTGGGTCTTCCCTGAACGCAGTCTGGTCCTGTCAGGTGAGCAAGTCTCGGGCCTATCAGGTCACCTTTCTGCATGCAGTGTGGAAAAGCAAGGCAAGAGCGCAGTGCGGGCAGTTCCTGCATGGTGTCGGGTGAGGCCTGAACAGCTTAGCGCGTAGCGCAACATTTCTTGAATGTAGTCAAGACTCTCCTAGGCAGAGACTAAACGCTTCAGCATGTAACATGGGCAGACCTGCAGAAGGTTGGGTATCGGGCTTCTCCACTGAACAGTATCGGGCAGTCTTGCATGCGGTAAACGCATAGTGTACTTCTACAAGACTGCAGCGCCTCATTATATGTTACACAGGGATCACCCACAAGCATTTAGCACGTGTTTTCAGGAGTGCAGCGCAGGGCTTCTTATGCTCGAAACTTTGTCAAAAACCTCGAATTTCTCCTTGAAAACCTCTTACTCCTTTTTGCAAGTGAAAAAAGGTGTTGAGTGGTGAATGATGATGGTTTTCTTTCCTTGGTCAAATAAATTAAAACCAAAATGCACCTTTTCTAATGTTTAATTTTGATCTTTTATCCTTTTACTGATATTTTCTTTACCTTTTCGAGGAGGTGACTTTAGACACATAAAAAGTGATCTCTTTGTGGGTGATCTTGAAAATATGGTTTTATTCCCCTTTCACTGATTTTTCAGAGGTATAATGAGTTTGTCATGCACAGTGACCTTAGTCTCTTTGATAAATTTTTTCATTACATTCCCTTGGCCACTTATGTTTGTTGTAGGTGCCATAACACAGTGTTTTGATCTTCTGAAACTTCCTTTGGAATTTGACACCTTAATCACTCAACAGTAGAACTCATGCTCAATTTGATTTCTTATTTGACACTTAACCTCTCACTTTCCTTCTTTTGACCATTTTAAAGACCTTTGACTATACTTTGAAAGTTTAGGCTTCTTCATACTGATACTCTTTAGAATTTCTCCCTTTGGTGCAGTGAAACAGTGTAGTCTTGACAAAACAAGTCATCCTCTAATATCATTTTTTTACTTCTACCTCATGTCATCAAGGAGGTCTCTCACCTTCATTTCTTGTTTCAATGAATCTTCAATTTATGCTCAGTGGTGCTTATGTACCTCTATCCTTGTGATTCTTAGCATGGACTCCTTGTTGGTCAACATATGTTTTGCCAATTAGTTATAAAAACCTTGATTCTCTTTGTTCATAGGCATGTTGTCTCCTCTTTGCTATGAATGTCCTTGAGGAGTTTGCCTTCTCACCTTGCCTCTCTTCTGTTGATGACCAGCATAAGCCATTCATGCAGAAATGTTTTAAGATGGGCAACTGTCCTTTTGCATAATTTATGCTCTGATCAAAGGAGGTTTCTCTTGAAGGTTTTTTGATACCTTTTGGACAATCATAAGCTCACCCTCCTTTTCATTTGATTTCATCTTTGGGGCACATGTAAAACAGTGAGTTTAGAAAACCAAAAAAAATGAATAACCTAGGAGACCCTACATAACCTATTAGGAGGCCTTTAGGACTTGGCCTTTGGCTGAATACTTAACTTAGGGTTTGTAGGTGTAAAACAAAGAATTGACAAACCTTTATGCATCACAATCCTAGAAACTGATAACTTTGATTTATCTAAAGAGCCTAGAAAGGTAGCTTAAAACCACCAGTACTTGAGGCATTTGTTGAATAGGGGAAAAGGTTAGGCTACTTGGAAATCCAAGGTGTAAGTAGAAGGGTTAGGAAAATAGAAACAAAGTGGTAAGGTCAGAGGTGGTAAATATAGTGAGAATGAGTGGAATAAGTCCATGATTTGGTCTTCTGGGAGTGATAGGCTAGCCATGCCTTGATAGAACAGTGAAAAATTTATCCTAAGGATAATGAAGGCAGTGAGATTTCTAGAACTCACAATATTCATGAATTTTGTTTCTAGAAATATAGGATAAGCATTTAGTCATCTACAAAAGAAAAAATTATTGATGACTAATAGAAGGGAAAGGGAATTAAAAAGAAAACTCATGCATAAAGAAATAAGTTCAATTAGGGACAATGCCTACCTTAGGGTTCTGAGGAAGGGTAGCATGTTGCCTTTCATCGCATTTGGAAGAACCAGAGTCAAACTCCAAGCTGTGCCTCATGGTGACAAAACAGTAAACAAATTCTGAGAAAATCCAAGTATTTAAATTTTACATACCTCAAAACTCATATTAAATCTCTATGTAAATAAATTAGCGTAAAAAGAACTTACTATAGTGTCCAACGTCACAGTAGCTTGCGTGTTGGACAAGTGCGAGAAATGTAATTTCATTGACATGCGAGGAATCCAAGGCTCAAGGTGCGTTGTTAAACCTATCCACCAAGAAGTTTATTGTGAGCAGAGATGTTCAGTTTATTGAGGAGGAAGCTTGGGATGGAAGCATAGAGAAAACAGTGAATGTTAAACATCCTGACGAAGGCGCTCACCAGGAGCAAGTTCGAATTCCACAGAGGCAGGATAGGGGTTGCAGATAATCCATATCTTGCGGAGAGGGAGTGTTGAAAATGCAGCAAGATGATGGAGCTTAGTGAAATGAAGTCGCCTTCACTAAGTGGGCCCGCAGGCAAATTCTGGCGCAAAGTCTATTTTTAGACATATGGAGCATGGTCCAGGGGTTGCGGTATGTTATTCTTGGAGTATTGGTCATGTTGGTAAAAATAGATGGACCTCTATTTTTGGACCTATAGGTCGAAGTCTATTTTTAGACTGCCTATCCTAAAAATAGGGAAGTCAAATATTATTTACCCTTAATAATATTTGGACTCTAAAAAACAGTTTACTCTCTTGGAGCACTTCAGTTCGAGCTACAGAAGTGGCTCATGCATCTGACAGAGGAATCATGTGATTCCCAAGGGTTTGATGGCACATGCATGGTTGACTTCAGTTAGGACTTCAGTGGCAGAAGTTTGGTGGAGTTAATGAGACAGCTAGTGGAGTTGTGTTCTGTTTATTTTAGTTGAACTGGTTGAGATTGGTTTAACTAGCTAATCAATTAGTTATGAGTGGAGTGAATTAAATATTATTTAATTCATTAATTAGTAACTCATTATTCAACTCAAGAACACATCAGTTCACTACGGTGCATGATCAGTTCAGTGGAGACCAGTGAAAGAGGTAGATGAAAGGGTGGAGTTAGCTATCAGTGGCGACATCAGTTGTGCATGAGATTTGCACCACACTTGGAGGAATTGCCCATGATGATTGCGCTGTCAAGCCAAGGAGGTTTGAACCTTGGATCTCTATATAGACAGGCCTGGATTGCGCAATAGAGGCAAGGCAATTGGCAGTGAGTTTTGAACCAGTAACCTGTTCAAAACTGAGCTAGATTGTGGGTAACTGTATGAGAAAGTACTGAGTACTTGTGAGGAGTATTTTACTGAGTTTGTTACTTGATTTCTCCATTATAATATACACAATAGCTGCGGGGTTTTCAGCTATAAGCTTTCCCCATACATACTGTGTTAATGTGTATGATGATTTGATGTGTTATCGCTTGATTTTATTTCCACATGTGTGATGATCTGAGTGGAAGAGATTATGTGTTGCATATAAATTCGAATTGTATGTGATCAGGATAGTCTCGGTGGATAATTAATCATTATTCAACAAATTTCTACAATAACACCCTCGTGAGATACAATATGACCCAGATATTCCACCTCTTGTACTCCAAAGAAAAATTTGGATGTTTTTGCATATAATTGTTTCTCCTCCAATAGTTTGAGCA